>JASAMW010004130.1:0-20369 GCA_030247985.1 Epsilonema sp. ZAB3_2 | reverse complement strand
TATTTTCAGTACTTAAAGGGGAACTTTGCGCGGAAAATTCGGGGTAAGGCCACACACATCATTAGATAGAGCATAAAAAATGCTGCAAAACGCACCAAGTCCCATCCCTGTACGTTGCGTCGTTCTTGAGTTATAGACTTCAACTGATCTGTGAACGGGAAACTCAGCTTGAGAGCACGTAGCTCGCTAACCATTGCACCGATCGGAATAATTTTGCTACCATCGTGTGCTCCGTTTGGCGTTCTACCTTTTTGTTGTATAAAGTTTTGCTGTATCTTCACTGTCTGTGGCATGAGAAGCCCCAAAACAGGTGTCCTTGCGCAGTTTAGCACACATTTCGTCCATGATGTGGACGTGGACGAAATGTGTGCTAAACTGCGCAAGGACACCTGTTTTGGGGCTTCTCATGCCACAGACAGTGAAGATACAGCAAAACTTTATACAACAAAAAGGTAGAACGTCAAACGGAGCACACGGTGGTAGCAAAATTATTCCGATCGGTGCAATGGTTAGCGAGCTACCTGCTCTCAAGCTGAGTTTCCCGTTCACAGATCAGTTGAAGCCTATAACTCAAGAACGACGCAACGTAGAGGAATGGGACTTGGTGCGTTTTGCAGCATTTTTTATGCTCTATCTAATGATCAGTGCAGGCTTACCTCGAACTTTCCGCCCAAAGTTCCCCTTTAAGGAAATTGGCGATTTCTCGACACAGAGGGCACGTAGACGCATGCGGTTTTTTTTATTTTCAATCCCGCTGAAACTTATCGAGAGATTTTTAACCGCTTTGCGCTATGTTGGCTAGATCCTGAGATATTTTTAGTGTGTGATAAACCATGCTGAACCGTACTGTAGTATGCCAAAGAGTTCTGCACGGCAAGCAAAGTTTTCACTTCACTGCCGGTTATTAAACCTGCTAGCAAGAACAGATTATTCAATTTTGGGAAATCCCAGGTTGATTACAAAACTGACCTTCACGTCCCTTTCCGACGCTTCTACAGTATCCCTCGTCTCTCCTTCGGAAAATTATTGAAAAAGTGGGTGTGGCTTCTGTTTTTTCCATAAGGCTCTCGGTGACGCAAATGACAAGAAAATCATGGAAAAAAGTGATAACAATAACAACAAAAATGCGCCAGCAAGTAGCAAGCACGCATGTCAGATATGAATTATTGCTTCGATTTGGGGTTTCGTTGTCTTATTATTATTACATTTTGTTGTCAAGTTTATTGCAACAAAGGTTGGCCGATAATTTTAAAGGATTCTCTGCCAATAAACGATCCGTCAGCAGTTCATTTCGGCAGGTCAGCAGTACAACACATAAAACAGTTATGTACCTACCTAGTACAAACAAGTTGTTTTTTACATCATTCATTTTATATCATAAATACAATGTCATTCGTATATTTTTGACATAAATTTTGCAGGTTTTTACATGCATTCCAGTCCAGAGCATCAGCTCAGCTGACAGTAGTGTAGAGACTGGGCGCGAAGACGATGTCTCGTTTGATGGCCTGACTCGTCTGTTCCATCTTCAGCTGCAAACTCGGATCGCCGACGATGCGCGCGCCGTTGCGCATGTCCTTGCAGGTCTCGTCCAGACGCTGAATGCAGCGCACGATCAGGCCTTCCTGCGCCTCAGTCAGTTCCATCAGCTGGGAGAAAGGCTGGAAAAGACGTAGGGTACTATGGGGTAAACCCGGACACGGGGGTAAACCCGGACACCTAAGCTTTTCTGAACTTTACCGTAGCAGTACAGCCAGCCCCTGCCTTGCTTACCACTCCATTCGCCCATTGATGAACCACGTCCATAAGGCCGAACTGAAGCTCGTCTGCTAAATCTGATTCCGTCACTCCACATTGCTTCTGCACTGCAGACAATCTCTCTACCGTTCTCATCACTCGTGCTTTCAGCTGAAGAATAAAGCATTTTGCAGCTTGTAGTCATAAGACGAAGATGCATACTCATGACACTCGTACTACTCTTTGTACACGTACGTACATAACATACCTACCTTGAGCATGTGTTCACTGAGAGCGACTTTGCTGGTGGGTTTGAACTGGCAGGTGGTGACAGAGAGGACGGCCGCTACTTGGGCAGGTGTCAGTGGATTGAAGACATTCTCCAGCATGAGTTCAGTAAGCAGGAGCTCCTGCTGACTCATCTCGCAGGCCACCTTCCCCTTCAACTCCACCATATCACTGGCCGCGTTCACGTAGCCCAACTGCTTCAGCACCTGTACAGTCAAGAATCAATAACTTCTGCATAGGGAAGAATAGGCGACGACACGGTGGAAGAAAAAGAGCAGGCATCTCGGCCAGTATTCGCCCCCTATTTTTCGGGTTTGCGAACTGTCATTCTTCCCCGTACAGATGATATATTTTTGATACTGAATGAAATGACATGCCAGGTCTGTCTTGATATGGGGCTGCACAAAGGGAAATAGATTTGGCGTTATGCACCGGTAAGTACGTATGCAGACACAACGTACTGTAGGATGTAAAATACAGGGTGTCTCATAATAAACCGTCCACCTTCCCGTGCATGTAACTCTGGAACCACATCTTAGATTTTAATGCGGTTTTTTTATTTTGTAGGCAAGGCTTCAACTGAGATGTGTACAAAATTTTAGCTTCCTAAACCCAGTAGAAGCTGCTCAAACACCTTTTTCCTCCAGCGGTCAAAAACAAGGTTTTTCGAACTGGTAGTGCCGATTTAGGGGTAATTCTGTGCATGATTCATAATAAAATTAGCCTCGTAATAAAGAAAGATCTCCCAAAATGCTAGGAAATGTGTATCTCATGCATTATCCCCAGTGCCATCATAGCAAACGCATGAAACGGGGTGTCTTGAAAAACTGAAACCGATATTTTCTCCATAGTAAAGGAAAACGTCGATTTTGAGCTTCGAGATTCAAACCGTCGTAGTCTCCGAAGTATGTGGACCACATAGTTGACATTTTGTATACTTACTTGTTGAAGCCTTGGCTACAAAATACGAAAAACCGCATGAAAATCTAAGATGTGGTTCCAGAGTTACATGCACGGAAAGGTGGACGGTTTATTATGAGACACTCTGTAGGTACATTCTAATAGTACATAAGGAAGGCATGCCTATGTACGTACGTACCGCCAGCTTTTCCTTGTAAGCTCCGATGGCCTGCAGGCTTTCCGGAGAGAGTAGAAACTGTAGTCGCCTCTTTCTCTTCTCCATACTCGCAAACTCATGCACTTGCATAAACTGCAACACACAACCCTACTTGTCACAGTGCGCCATACTCTGGCAGTCAGCTAATTGACTGATGGTGCGCCCACATAAGCGGCGCACACTCAACGATGCGCCCGGCGTACGCCGATGGACGTCACAATGCAAAGCGTTGCGTATATTGCTGCCCGCTCTAAACACGCGAACGTACTGCTCATCATGCGTACATATGAACATGCATGCAATACATGTGAACATACGTACATGCTCCTCAAAGGCTAGGCAGTGTACGCAGTCGTAGCTGGCGAGAGAGACTTGCAGAGCTTTGAGTCGTTGCCAGTCGCTGAGCACATCCACATCGGAACTTTGCAGATCTTTGCCCGGGTCTAGTAGAGGAGCTCCGTCTGTGGACGCCATCCATACACTGGCCACCTGACACAGAAAGAATTCTAGTTTTATAGAGGGTTGGTGAAACATCAATCTCACGGTTTTAGTAATCGAGCAACAATTGTGTATAATACATTAGTACGTAATATGTACGTACCTACCTGGCAGAGATCTTGCACAGCCATAATCGCCGCACGACAAGGAGACGCGTTCCTGCACAGAAAAGAAAGCTGAACGAACACTGAAAGTAATGACATAGTCATGGACTTCTTAATAATTGTCGCAGCAAAAACGCGTTTTCAAGAGGTCCATGACTATGTCATACCTACGAAGTACGAAATATTATACGCATGCGTGCTACTCAGTACAGTACAGTACGGTGGTACCTAAATCTGGGTTGCTTCGTTCGACGTTCGTAATCTTCCAGTATCTCCTTTGTCTGCAGTTTTACACACTTCGTAGTGATGCCAACTAGGGTCTCCTCCGCCGTCACCTCCACTACAGATACCCCATTAGTAACCACCTGAATTAAAAAATGACATCCAAATTATCCAAGTCAAATGGTGAAGCTGCAATTGTACAAATGTTGGGCGCATGTAGGTTGAATGGTATTTATTTGGGGTGTGTGGAAGGGTAATGTGGGGTAAGCCCGGACACGGGGTAAACCCGGACACCTAGTATATCTCAGCAACCATACGACCGATTGAGACAAGTATTCTACCAATCGATTCCTTGAACTCTCCTCCTCTTTCAAATGAGCTACCATGTTCATCATTTGCGGAAGTGGCAAGTTCAGAAAGGCTTAGGTCTCCGGGTTTTCCCCGCAGTACCCTACTATACCTCCTGCTCCTCCTCCATTCTATCCTTGATTGACGTTTGAGGCAGTCGCACTCGTCCTCTATTCAACGCCAAATCCAGAAGTCTCCGTTCCTCTTCCTCTTCCCATCTCCGCTCTTCCAGCTCCTCCGCATAATCGTTGTCGTCTTCTTCGCCTATTTTCTTCGACGCCTTTTCCTTGCCTTCTTCATCCTCCATTACCAGTCGACTAGCAGCAGGTATCAGTAACTGCAGCCGCTTCTTTCCCGTTTCTGTGCTCTGCGTTTTCAATACCAGCGCAGGACAGTTCCGCAGGCGTTTGCCCTTGCTAATCAGTACTATGCGACCCGGCTCCAGAGTTTTGGCTAAGGAAGGCAGTTGAAGCAGGCGCTTCTGTAGGCGTGTTTGCAGATGCACCAGTTCCGCGCATGTCGCGTAGAAGTCCGTGATGGCGGTTAAAGGGCGGATGCGGCAAAGATTTTCCCATAGTGAAGGCGAGGATGATTTTTCAAATTTCCTTCGGTGAACCTATGCAGTTTTACACGCTGAATCGATCCCATCCACCTGCCTCGACGCAATTTTACCTCTTCGCAGAGAAACCCACTTGCAAAGGGCGTTTCGCACTAATTTGTGCGAAAACGTTGCGCGAAACACGCTTTACAAGTGGGTTTTCTCTGCGAGGAGGCAAAATCGCGTCGAGACAGGTGGGTAGGATCGATTCAGCGTGTAAAACTGCATAGGTTCACCGAAGAAATTTTGAAAAATCTATCCTCGCCTTCACTATGGAAAATCATTGCCACATCTGCCCTTTAAATTGTTTTCCGCGCTACCACCACCGGGGACGCAGGTGGCGCAGCTGCGGGGAAAGGCGGGCGACGCCGCCAGACGCGCTTCCAACGCGGCCAAACGCAGGCGACGCGCGCGTCCGCGACGCAGCGTGAGACGCTCCGCGAAACTCCGCTCCAGCATCTGCTCCACACGCAACTGTTCCACTCGCAACAGATTCAACAGCATTCCGTAGGTGACGCGGAACTTCGACTCCAATTTACGCGGCGCACCCTGTACAAGTACACTACTACTGACGTATACAGAGTGTCTCACAATAAACCATCCACCTTTCTGTGCATGTAACTCTGGAACCACACCTTAGATTTTCATGCGGTCTTTTCTATTTTGTAGTCAAGGCTTCAACTAAGATCTGTACAAAATTTCAGCTATTTGGTCCCCATACTTCGGAAATTACGACGGTTTGAATCTCGAAGTTCAAAATCGACGTTTTTCTTCAGTATGGAGAAAAATTCGGTCTTAATTTTTCAAGATACCCTATTCCATGCGTTTGCTATGGTGGCATTGGGGTTACTGCATGAGATTCACATTTCCTAGCATTTTGGGACTTCTTTTTTCATTATGAGACTAACTATATCTTGGACCCATGCATAAAAGACCACTAAACCGGCACTACCAGTTAGAAAAACCCTCGTTTTTGACCGCCGGAGAAAGAAGGTATTTCAGCACCTTCCACTGGGCGTACGAAGCTAAAATTTTGTAGACATATTAGTTGAAGCCTTGGCTACTAAATAGAAAAGACCGCATGAAAATCTAAAGTTTGGTTCGAGAGTTACATGCATAAAAAGGTGGATGGTTCATTATGAGACACCCTGTATATCATGTACTGTACGCATGCTGGCACGTATCTTTCTATTCGTCGTACAACACTAATACGTACCTCCCCCCATCAAATCGAACAGTAAGAACGTCAGTAATTTGACATCGAAAAAGGCTCCTCGCCAATTTCACCCCAATTATCCCAACGAGTACCTACATACGTGCTTCTAATCCTACACACATAGTATGAGGGGATTCATGGGGTAAACCCGGCCACCCGGTCAGTACTGAACTGAAGGCGGTTCTTTCTACGTGGGTGGTCGGGTTTACCCCACCAATAAAACCGGCCGGATTTTCCCTATGATACTCCACATAATTCATACCAGCATCATTTTGGCCAGGTCACTCGCTTCGGGAATCTCCAGATGTTTGCAGAGAAGAATGACGGTGCCGGTAGAATCCAGTCCCCTTCTCCCCGCCCTACCCGCCATCTGTGTGTACTCGCCAGCGGTCAGATCCCGAGTCTGCTGACCGTCGTGTTTACGCATAGCGTCGAAGATCACCGTGCGAGCTGGCATATTCACCCCCATTGCAAAGGTTTCCGTTGCGAACAAGATCTAAAAAAGTAGGCGCAAGGGAAGCCGTGGGCAAATCCGTCCACTCTATACAAAAGATACTAGGTTAGGTAGCCATAGCCTGGCCAGAGAGAGTTCGCTATGGGACTCAAGTCGTCGTGTGTAGTTTGCATGTACTTCTGCTAAATAGGAGTACGCGTCACGCGAAGCACGGACAAAATCGCATTTGTGAAATCTATTTTACGCAGACATCGGCACGCTATCAAGGGTGGGGGTATGTAGTTGGGGTTATGTCGGGTCTAAAATCTGGGGTCAGCCACATACCCCCAGGAAAAATTTTTTTTTGCAACATACCCCCAGAATTTCCAACATACCCCCAGAAAAAAATCGCTACATACCCCCAGATTTCCAACATACCCCCAGATGAAAATGACAGCATACCCCCAAATTGTCAACATACCCCCAAAGTTCAAAGTGCTGCAAATTTTTGCACCCATCAAAGTGGTGGGTGCAGAGTGGGGGTATCCGTTCAGATGTCCCAAAGCAAATTTACTTGCATGCTTCCAATGAACCAAGTACTGAATTTGATCACCTCAACTATAACAATGATGAAGAATACAAAATGAACAGAGAAGTGATAAGTCAGAAACTGCTGCCACCATCTAATGTGTTTTACTAGCAGTGGCTGTAATATATCATGTGCAGGATAGATAAAGTAGACACAGTAGTATGTAGTAACAGTAAGCAGTTGCTTCATTCATTTTCCACTTGACGTATAATGTCTTTCTTCATTATATTGCCATATTTATTTTTTCTACTCAAAAAAACTGGGGTATGTGTGGCTGTGGGTATGCAAAATTGCTCCAAAAAAACTGGGGGTATGCGTGGGGGTATACAAAATTGGTCCAAAACAACTGGGGGTATGCGTGGGGGTATGCAGAATTGCTCCAAAATAAGGTGGGGGTATGCGTGGGGGTATGTTGATTTTATTTTTTGGGGGTGTGTTTGGGGTATTGTTGGAATTCTCAAAATCTGGGGGTCTGCGTGGGGTTATGTGAGGGGGTGGGTGGGGGTATGCTGAACATACCCCCAGCTGACCCCAGGCCGACGTCTGTTTACGCAACACGACTTGAATGCTGTAGCGAACTCTTACTGGCCAGACTATAGCTACATACAACTGCCGTTACATACAGTACGTACTTTCACAAACCCCTGTTGAAACAGCAGTTCCACTACTTCTTTCAATATCGGCAGTATTCCGCTGTGATGAACGGCGATGCCTCTCTTGCACAAATCTTGCATTTGCATAACCTGTACAGAAATAGACATGCTGATAAAGGGCTCAAAGTAGACTATTTTGAAATGCCTATGACTATAGCCTCGACAAGGCAGGCATGCACGTGGTGTGTTTCGGAAGATGGCATTCGTAGTACAGAACGTACTTGAGGTAGTCGTTTGTCACTGCCCTTCAGCGCTTGTATGCATTTGGTGAAGAAATGGTGAACATCCGCCTTCTCTTGACCACTGGTCAAGTCCACAGTGGTCAGCATAGCGGCGTTGTCGTCGCAGCGTTTTCGAGAAAAAGTGAACGCGACCGCCGGCAACAGATCTCGGCTACTCAAGTGATCGATCACACAAATCCACGTATTCTTTTCCTGACAATGATACATCAAAATTATTGGTTTACTATTTCCATCGCGACCAAGAATTCATAAAGGTAAGTATCATCAACCCTATAAGGAGGGATATTGTTCAAGACTTGATCATATGTTCTTGAACGGACCCTTCTGACATCATATGTATGAATTCTTGGTACGACTACATACCACAGCGCTTGCTCTTGACCACGTACGGTACCTACCGCTTTCGGATTAAGAAACCCTGGCTTGTAACTCCCCATATTCGTTTTGGCGCTTTTGGCTGACTTGTCCACTTTCTTTGACTCCACCGCTTGACGGTAGCTACAAAAAGCACATATTACATTATGTATTCCCGATGGTTTTTACGGCGAGCTGCAGGGCCAAAATAATACGCTAACCGAGAGAACGTCATACCAAAAAAATATAACGTAGCTCCGGGGAAGAATGACTGACTGGTTCATATTCGCATCAATTTATCAGTTTTGTAAAGCCCGAAAACCAAACAATTCGTCTAAATATGAGCCAGTGACTTATGATGCGACCAAGAACTCATAGCCGTGGCCTTCTCCTTCAATGAGAGAGTACTATGTATGAGTTTTTGGTTTCGCCACGTCGTCTTACCCGCTACTGAGAAATTTGCCATCTTTGTCCACGATCAGAAATCGATTGTCCTTGGTCTTGCCGTCCTTGCCCGTGTAGAGAAAGTGCTGCAGTGGCACCGGTCGTTTTAGAGTACTGATGACGTAGATTTTTTGTTTTTTGATGTGCCTGCATCCGAAACAACAGTACAATTACTATCACCCACGTCATTAGTGTGACGTGCCGCGTTCCATATGGCGATAGCCGGGCCCCGAAAAGGGGGGAGAGAAATAGGACCGAACGGGAATCGAACCCGTTACCCTCGGACACAGCTGCGGACTTAGGCAACCCCACCAGGGACCGGTCCGGGGACTTTTGGCTAAACTCGCCTTACATACCTAGAACTGGTTTACGTACACTACTACTGGCCTCGGACGCTATTGCCATACGTACGCAGTACGTAACATTAGTTTGTTCTATCAAATCTGTCTGTGGATTGATTTACACCTCTATGAGAACCGATGACTCAAGAAAAGAGACTGTTATGTTGTGTCAGCACATATTGTGACGTGCCGCGTTCCGAATGGTGATAGCCGGGCCCCGAAAAGGGGGGAGAGAAATAGGACCGAACGGGAATCGAACCCGTTACCCTCGGACACAGCTGCGGACTTAGGCAACCCCACCAGGGACCGGTCCGGGGACTTTTGGCTAAACTCGCCTTACATACCTAGAACTGGTTTACGTACACTACTACTGGCCTCGGACGCTATTGCCATACGTACGCAGTACGTAACATTAGTTTGTTCTATCAAATCTGTCTGTGGATTGATTTACACCTCTATGAGAACCGATGACTCAAGAAAAGAGACTGTTATGTTGTGTCAGCACATATTGTGACGTGCCGCGTTCCGAATGGTGATAGCCGGGCCCCGAAAAGGGGGAGAGAAATAGGACCGAACGGGAATCGAACCCGTTACCCTCGGACACAGCTGCGGACTTAGGCAACCCCACCAGGGACCGGTCCGGGGACTTTTGGCTAAACTCGCCTTACATACCTAGAACTGGTTTACGTACACTACTACTGGCCTCGGACGCTATTGCCATACGTACGCAGTACGTAACATTAGTTTGTTCTATCAAATCTGTCTGTGGATTGATTTACACCTCTATGAGAACCGATGACTCAAGAAAAGAGACTGTTATGTTGTGTCAGCACATATTGTGACGTGCCGCGTTCCGAATGGTGATAGCCGGGCCCCGAAAAGGGGGAGAGAAATAGGACCGAACGGGAATCGAACCCGCTACCCTCAGACACAACTGTGGACTTATTAGGCACACCACCAGGTGCCGGTCCAAGGACAGATGGCTAAACTCGCCTTGCATACTTAGAACTACGTAGTTTACGTACACAATGCTGGCCGTACGTTACAATGTGTACATACGTACGTACACACATACCCGACCCAATCAGCAAACTCCATCGGATTTGGAACAGTAGCACTCAGCATGATGATATTGATATGACTTGGCAGCATGATCAACACCTCCTCCCACACCACGCCTCTCTTAAAAGCACGTCCAATTTAGTACTTACACTACCCGTACCAAGAATTCATAAGGCCTAATCACAGTAGAGTCACCTCAGGATCGTTGATGTAGTGAACTTCGTCAAAAATAACCCACTCCAATTCGCGAGTCACTTCCGAACCATTGTACAACATGGACCTAAAAACAAACAGTGACACGAAGGTATAGGCCTACCGTAAAACACCGGCAACTGTTCAGCTACAGATTTTCGCCTCACTGTCATGTCATATATACGTAGGTACAGTATGTCCAACTAGAGTTTAGAGTTGCCGTGCTGCAAAACACAAGAAATGTAAAGACAAGCGGCAAAGTTTTTCAGGAAGTACATTTCAAAGAGTCGGGTTAACACATACTCCGATCTGGCGTCATTGCTGGCAACAACTTCCTTCATTTGTTGTCGGTTTTGTTGTCCGTTTTCTTGTTTGTTGTCCGTTTGTATAGGGGTGTTGACGAACGACAACAAAACCGACATCACCCATATAAAACGGACAACAAACAACAAAACGGACAACAAAACCGACAACAAACGAACGAGTTGTTGCCAACAATGACGCCAGGTCGGGGTATGTGTTAAGACGAGGTCCTATCTCTAACGAGACCCGACTTTATTCGCTACTTGTGCTATTATCATTCCTGGTTGGTCGCGAGAGGTACCCAGCAGGGTCGTGACCAGCCGAAACGTCAAAGCCACGCGTTCACCCAGAGGCCACGAATTATTATTTTGTTACTGTGTTTCGCAATTGCGTCTCCCTGCCTTCGAGATTGTAGAACTGTCGTCACAGATATGAATTGTGCAAACGGGAAAGTGTTTGCACGCCAAAAAAAGCAGAACTAAACTTCGCGTTCCACGGCAGAAGAATTTTTTCTACGCCCGATAAAACAGGTTGAAAAACAACCAGCATTCAGTTTTATTTGCAACATCAAACTTCTCGGTTGTTCATCGGTGGCCCAAAATAACCCCAAACCTCCTTCCCCTACTGCCATATGTAGATTATTCGCTACATGCGTTATCACTCCTGGTTGGTTGGTCGCGAGGTGGCCCAGCAGGGTCGTGACCAGCCGAAACGTCACAGTTACGAGTTTACCCAGAGGCCACGAAAAATTATTATTACTGTTTCCTACTGCGTCTCCCTGCCTTTGAGATTGTAGAACTGTGGTCACACAAATGAATCGTGCAAACAGAAAAAAGTGTTTGCACTAAAAAAAAAAACATAAAATCACCTCTTTTACAGAAGCTTACGCTTTTACGCAAAAGATAGGCAATGTTGAGCGAGGTAACAGGGGTGAAAAACCTTCAGCATTCAGTTTTATTTGCAACATCAAACTTCTCGGTTGTTGATCGGTGGCCCAAAATTACCCCAAACCTCAGTCCTTCCCCTACTACGTATATGTAGATTATTCGCTACTTGCGTTATCATTCCTGGTTGGTCGTGAGGTAGCCCAGTCGAAACGCCAAAGTTACGAGTTTACCCAGCGGCCACGAATTACTTACTATTACTGTTTCCTACTGCGCTCCCTACCTTTGAGATTGTAGAACTGTGGTCACGGTCACACAAACAAATGATCGTGCAAACAGAAAAAAGTGTTTGCACTCAAAAAAAACCTTAAAATCACCTCTTTTACAGAAGCTTAGTTTTAACGCACGAGATAGGCAATGTTGAAGGTAACAGGGCTGAAAAAAATCTTCAGCATTCAATGTTATTTGCAACATCAAACTTCTCGGTTGTTCATCAGTGGCCCAAAATTACCCCAAACCTCCTTCCCCTACTGTGATATGTAGACTATTCGCTACTTGCGTTGTCATTCCTGGTTGGTCGCGAGGTAGCCCAGCAGGGTCGTGACCAGCCGAAACGTCACAGTTACGAGTTTACCCAGAGGCCGCGAATTATTATTGCTGTGTTTCCTATTTATTGCCTCTCCCTGCCTCTGAGATAGCAGAACTGTGGTCATATAATGAATCGTGCAAACAGAAAAAAGTGTTTGCACTCCAAATTACACACTAATCTCTTTTTTTTCAGAAGCTTAGTCAACGTGTAAGATAGGACAATGTTATCGGGTAACAGGGCTGAAAAACCTTCAGCATTCAGTTTTATTTGCAACATCATACTTCTCGGTCGTTCATCGGTGGCCCAAATTTCCCCAAAACCTTCTCCCCCCACTGTCATATGTAACTATTCGCTACAGTTACGTGTATGTACTTTCCTGGGTGGTGGCGAGGTGGCCCCGGGTCATGACCAGTCGAAACATAAAAGTCGTGAGTTCATTCATCTCGAAAACTTCGTGTCTCTGTTATGGGAGCAGCCTGAGTGAACTCTCATGCGCTCAGAAGGACATGTAGGGGTGATGTACACGACTACCAATTGCGAATAGTCGGAATCAAGTCTAACCAGCGCGCTTATTGCTTGTTCCCCTTTCAGCAGGCAATTCGCGCCTGGAACAAACTACCCGGAAACATCATAGCTGCCTCTCTTGCCCAGAGATCTCCGGCACAGTGTGCTAAAAAATTCTCTGAGCTACTTCAGGAGTCGGATGTTTTCGTTAGTTTGGTGGGTTGGAATGCGTCACAAGTAGCTATGGACTTGGTCCATATTCCCCTCCTCGGTGGCCATTTCAAGCTGTTGTGAATTTGGACCTTGGCTTGTCAAATGACCTGGGTGCCCTCGGCATCCAGCGAAACCCTTCCATGGCTTTTTCCATGAGACTTTTCCTACGCCGATTGATTTTAGTTGACAAATGATATCTGCTACATTTATGATTGTTGATCCTCGTACAGTTCTATTGATTATGTAGCAAACAGTTTTAATTGGGTACTTACATGTTGACTCTTCTGAGTATTGAGTATCCATCTACGTGCATTGCTTGTTTTATCTTATGTTCATACGTTATGCACGCGGAAAAGAAACATTGCTTGCTTGCTTGCTCTCATGACCTTCGATATTTCGGTTTGTCATGGCCCGGGGCCACTTGGGTGAACTCGTGACTTTAATGTGCCTGCTAGTCTTGACCCGCCGGGGCCTCTTCGCGACTACCCAGAGGAATCATTCATTCCGCAAGTAGCGAATAGTGGATTACAGCACTTTTACGAATGGTCGATAGCAACCCCGCGGTATTTAGTGAAAGTTTTGATCGGTGTCTTGTCTGCGGGGTCGTCGACGTCATTTGTTGTCAATTCTTTTCACTCGGTCCTTTTCCGCTCCCAGATGACAGAACAAGGTCGACGACCCCGCAGACACCGATCCAAATTCTCACTAAATACCGCGGGGTCGCTATCGACCAACCCAATCGCGTATACCGCAACTCGTCCACACGTACATACATACTGTACTTACCTCAATATTTCCGTGGTCATAATGAGACAGAAGGCTTCCGGTCTAAGCTGAATATCTCCAGTGATCAAGCCGACGTCCTGGAACTCTCGACGAAATTCGCGGAATTTCTGATTGGACAACGCTTTGATTGGCGATGTGTAGACGGCGCGCGTGAGGTGTCGCTAACAGGGCAGTTTATACCACTTTTACAAGCAACGCTTGATGAATTGAGTGGGCGCAATTTTACTCGTTTTTACCCACCCTCTAGGTGCGAATGACGTTGCCATTTGAAAAAAAATGAAAAGATCATCGAGAAGCATTACCATGGCCAATATATGGCCATGCCATATATGCTATTGTCTACTAGTCTTGTCCAGCCAGAGATTCGCTAGTGGAACCTTGCACGCGTTGTGATAGAAAGACAAACGCGGATGATTGTTCTGCCTTTTGTTCAGTTCATTTACTCCCATGTACCACAGCAAACTCACTGGCACAGCACAGTACATAACATGGTATAAACCGCCCTTTGACACAGTGCTACAGCATACTCGGCCACAACCGTTTTACCGGCTGACGTATGTGCAGCAACGAATACGCTCTGTCCACCTTCCAAACACAGTACCGCCTGTTGCTGAAACGGGTCCAAGCGAAATGGGAACTACAAAAAACAAATGCAGAAGGATACAGTAGTACGTGTATATATGTAGTATATAGGGTGGCGTAGGGAAAAAATACCACCCATATCTAACAACCATTCTACGTACCAGTAGGTGGCCGGGTTTACCCCCACCAATAAGACCGACAACCGGACTTATGCCATGGTATGCAATACGTGCATTTATTTACCGTACATTCTTTGCCATGGTTCCGATTTTGGCTTCGAAATCCTCCACGGGGCGAGATGCGTCCAAGCTTTCCGCAAAGGCGAATCTAGCTGAAGAAGGCGAGGCTGTCACCCCTTGAGTCGCTTTATTCCTACTGGCTTTAGTCTTTGGCGACGAGAGTTCCAGAATCTAGAAAGAAATAAATCTACAGGGTGTCCCACGTAAACCTACCTAACGATCCAGCCGTATTACTTCTGTATTACAGTAGATATCAAGCTCGAATTTTGTCCCCAGAAACCTAAAAATATGCCATTTGTTGTGGCAAAATTTGAGCCAAATAGGTCAACTAGGGATGAAATTACGAGCTTGCAAATTTGTGACTACGTTTTTCAACATTTTGAAATCAGTTGTGCCTCTATTGGCCTTGACAGCTCCTTGAAGGCTGTTATGTGCAGTAAATCGCCTGTATTTTTGTATCCTTTGTATTCTGGACCGTGATGACGTTCAGCCATTATTGTTCCGCCATATTTCCATGTTGGATGAGCTGCTTGACCATGCTCAGCAGAAGATTTTAGTCCCAAAACCACGCTCAGTGCGGAAAATGCGAAAAACAGGGTCCAAAATTTCCAAGCTTGTAATTTCATCCTTAGTTGACCTATCTGGCTCAAATTTTGCCACAACAAATGGCATGTTCTTGGGTTTCTGGGGACAAAATTTCATCTTGATATCTACTGTAATACAGAAGTTATAAGGTTGGATCTTTAGGTAGGTTTACGTGGGACACCCTGTGGTAAAGCCTATTATTTATATCCATCCAGCCAGAGTTTGCCATAGTACAGAAGATAGGGCGTGGAAGTGTGGGAAAGGAACCAGGGACTATGCGGGCTACGTCAGCCTAACTTTGACTGGCCAGTAAGAGTTCGCTATGGCATTCAAGGCGCTTTGCGTAAAATAGATTCACAATGCGGATTTCTGTCCGTGCTTCGTGTACTACTACTTAGCGCCTTCGTACAGAAGTACATGCAAACTACACAGGGCGACTTGAGTCCCATAGCGAACTCTCTCTGGCCAGACAATAGTACCGAGCAAGCAAGCTGCAAAGGTCATTGGAGTGGCCCGAATTAGGTACGTACGTACTGCGCAGTGTACCTACTCAATGCAATGACAGTACATTCTTTACTGTGCCTACGTTGTACAAATAAAGAAGTGCTACCTCCATTAGGTTATCCTGCTGCTCTGTATCATCAGCGGATTCCGGAACAGATGCAGACACTGTTGCATTGCGTTCCTTCTCCTTTCCCAAGTCCCTATTTTCCCCGCGTCCCCCGATTAAATCCATCAGGGCAAACACGTCATCCGTTTGTATTCTGCCATCAGTTTCAGTCGTGCTTGTTGTGCTGGCTGACGGTTGCTGGTGTTGAGAGAAATCAACGCCTTTATCGAATCCGGGAGGAGTAGACAAAAGATCTGTTTATTGCACATCAAAATATTTACAGGTATGAACGAACAGTATGATAGTGCGGGGTAGTAATTCGAAGGTACGTAGTTCAAGCCACCCCAATCTATAATTCCAGTTGGGAAGAGAGAAAACGGTGATCATGGTATCAAAATGATCCTTGTGTGGTTGTACACATTGCTGGGTTTCCCCATCTCCCCTTCCCAACTAAGTAAAGGTATAGGTAGCCGAATTACCCCGATTTGGTGATGAGCTAGATGATGGCATTCATTCACATCGGAAACATGCGTTGGCCGTACGCTTTGACGTGTTTTGCTCGACACACGCAAAAGCATGGACAACCATGGATGCGCCGGGCGTTCACCAAGCGCATTTTTCACATGTGAACGAGCCATGATCCTATTTTTAAAGGACTACCGATACGATCTTCACCTTCACTTTTCAATGGCAACAAATCTGACGAGATCCCAGTAGTCGCACTATCATCGTAATCTTTTCCATGTCCACCCGAGGTCCTTCCACTTACTGCTCGCAGTAGTGTCTCGTAGTATTCGTCTTCCATGCCCCCGGGTAGAAAGGGGTGACTGCTGACTGAACCCCGAATACCAGAAACACCGGAGGGTGGACGACGCAGGGATAATGAGGAAGAGGAAGCGGTTGCATATAGGGTAAACTGGGGAAAATCCGGAAATAGGGGAAATGGTTCATTTGCAATAGCTAAAAAGCGCGGTGATTGGGTTTGGGTAGTGTCACAAACGCTGCGCAGTCAGTAGTGGTATCGAGCAAACTACTAATTCTCGCAACACGAAAACGAAGCGGTGACTTATCCACGAATTGAGTTGTTATGAAGCGTGATCCAAAAGGACCTACGCTCCGTAACTCAACTAATTAATAGTGAATGAATACGTCGCCAATCCGTCGCCGGATTTTTCCCGGGTTACCCTGCTAAGTTATCTTGCTCAAATACTTCCTTGAAGCCGAGTAGTTCCGCTGTGAGGGGATCGCGTTGCGTCGTCAGAGCGCTTCCTACTTCGCTCGGCTGTAAGTCGTACAGTTCGGATGTGGGCTCAGGCTGGGGCTCCCAGAATCTGTGCAAAATAAAAAGGCAAATAAAGATCTCTGTCTGCATGTTACACCAACACGTACTCCTACTTTGCAGTTTGCACGAGTACAATACTCAGATTGCGCAGCATGGGCTGTTTCATACGAACTATCTCTGGCCAGACTATAATGGATAGTGCCACGGCAATAAGATTTTCGCGGTCAGAAAAAAGTCCATAATGTACGACCGTTCATAAACCATTGCCAACTGACCGGGTAAACCTACGGTAGTACTGACTCGGCATTATTACCGTGGCACCATACAAGAATGCACAAAATGCTTGCTTGCTTTACTTTATCGTTGCTGCATCACTGCTGATCGGAATTTCGTCAAGCAGTCCCAACGCCAATCGATTCACAACATGCTCCTTCTCCTTCCGTATCAACTCAGCTTTTACATCTGCAAAGCTCTTGCTGCCACCGTCTTTGGACGCCATTTGATTTCAAATCTCAAAAGTCAACGTCAGCTATAAAGTACGTATACAGCGAATGTTCTCGAATAAACACAAGAGGTGAGAAATGATTGTACCAAAAAATATATAACAGGTCATATATGTTTCATAGTACAGTGTAATGAAGAATAATGACAACGGTAGATCACCGAACGTCGCATTCGCCAATGCGCATTGTCGACAACAAAAATAGTTAGTAATCCAGAAAAATTTACCAATCATACATCCATCAAGCAGCAAGATCACAGTTGCACAATCCAAATCCAAACGATCAATATTCCTAACCTGGTCTACAGAAAAACTCATGAAAAATTGGCAAGTACAGAACATACAGAGTGTCTCAAAATAAACTGAACACTTTTCCATGCATGTAACTCTGGAACCACACGTTAGATTTTTATGCGGTTTCTTGTATTTAGTAGCCAAGGCTTCAACTTAGATGTGTACAAAATTTCAGCTACTTGGTCCGCATAGGGATGATTCACAAATTACGTCAGGTGGTAGGGGAGGGGGGGACCCCCCCCCTCGCCATGGCCAAGCCTCTGACGTCAGTCTGACGGTAGGGGGGGGGGGGGGGGGGGGGGGTCGGCGCTCAGATCAATATTCTGACGCTGACGGTGGGGGGGGGGGGGGGGGGGGTTGCGCCGCATGATGATGATGGGCACGGATACATACACACATTACAGTATGTACTCAATACATATGGTTCATATTAGATACTGTATAACTGTATATTCACACATACATACGCAAGTACTATTACTACTGGTCTGTCCGGTGGGGGGGGGGGGGGGGGGGGGGTCAGGCCAGTATGGCCACCTCTGACGCTGACGGTGGGGGGGGGGGGGGGGTACGGCCTTTGGGCCAATTCTGATGCTATTCTGACGGTCGGGGGGGAGGGGGGGGGGGGGTACCCATCCATTTCAGCTGAAAACCACCTGACGTCATTTGTGAATCATCCCATACCGTATTTACCGGTAGATAAATACCCCCAATACCCCCCAATGCATAACCCCCCCCAATGCATACCCCCATTTTGGCAAAACATAAAAAATGCCCAATGCATAACCCCCCCTATGCATACCCCCATATGTACTGTACAGTACCTGAACCTACCTATGTAAGCTGGTCATATAGTACCCATAGCCACTCCCACGCCAAGCTAAGATGCCTATAAGCCTGCTTGGGGGTGTATTGTACTAGAATAACCATGTTTTGACCTCAATTATGCCCTAAAACACGTTCTTTTGACCTAAAACATATGCCTCTTCGCACCTCACCTAAACATACTAAATGCCCCATGCATACCCCCCCCCCCCTGCATAACCCCCTAGGCATACCCCCATATGGGACCTCTCAATTTTTGCATACCCCCATGGGGCTATGCACCGGTAAATACGGTACTTCGGAAATTACGACGGTTAGAATCTCGAAGCTCAAAATCGACTTTTTTTCCTTAGTACGGGGAAAAATTACGGTCTTATCTCTCAAGATACCTTGTTCCATGCGTTTGCTATGCTGCCATTGGGGATAATGCATGAGATACACATTTGCTAGCATTTTGGGACATATTTTTTCATTATGAGACTAATTTTATTTTGGACTATGCACACGAGGCCCCTAAATCGGCACTACCAGTTCGAAAACCCTCGTTTTTGACCGCCGGAGAAAGGGTGTGTTTGAGCAGCTTCCACTGGGCCTATGAAGCTAAAATTTTGTAAACATCTAAGTTGAAGCCTTGGCTACTAAACACAAAAAACCGCATGAAAATCTAACATGTGGTTCCAGAGTTATATGCACGGAAAAGTGTTCGGTTTATTATGAGACACCCTGTACATGGGCTATCAATCAACTTTTCTGAACATGTAAATAGGTAGGCCTACGTGTGTATTACTCCTCTCAGTGGACCAACCACAGTGAATAAACAGCACGAATTTTAAAAAAAGCTTATGCCAGTGCGGGATAATTCGGACCACCCCAACCTATTTCCAATTGGGACGGCAGAAAATTAGCGATCGTGTTAGTTATCAAAATCATTCTTGTGTGTTCTACTGTGTCCGGCGGTTGTATAAAGCTTGGATTCCCCTCTCCCTTCCAAATTGGGTAAGGGTACGTAGAGAGGTAGCCAGAATTACCCCCAGCCGGCCCAAATTACCCCGCACTACGTATGTCCTACACATCGAACGTGGAACTAAAGATTCGAGCTTTCACATTTACGAATAATACACAATTTTGACATTCTCAGTGGGGTCTTCTCGAGTGTTTCCTGAGCACATCGTTGGCACTGACATTACTATTCGCCTGTTGCCCCTGCTGTTGTTGTTGGTTAGCAAGCTCGGCGTTCAGATCTCGCCCATTCGACACGGGTGTGCCGCGCGGAGAGCGCAGTAAGCCCAGAATGTGTTGCACTATCAAATCGATTGCCACTAAAAACACAAAGGCGATGATGCATAGTATCAAGGATTTCTATAGTCTGGCCAGTAAGAGTTCGCCATGGCATTCAAGACACTTTGCGTAAAATAGATTTCGCAGAAGGACATGCAAACTACGTACACACGACGACTTGAGTCCCATAGCGAACTCTTTCTGGCCAGACTAGGACAAAGAATGTGTCAATGCCGTACTTTTCTACGGTGGGAGTAGGGTACTACGGGGTAAACCCGGCCATGGGAAAATCCGGCCACCTAACTTTCAGGGCTACATATCTCAGCAACCACTGGGCTGATATTAGACAAATATGAAATCAATCGATTCCTTGAACTGAACTCTCCTCTTTCAAAATGAACTATTTGGTTCATCATTTGCTGAAACAGCAAGTTCACAGGAGCTTAGTGGCCGGG
>JASAMW010004127.1:0-13413 GCA_030247985.1 Epsilonema sp. ZAB3_2 | reverse complement strand
TTTATCTCCTACATCCCTCCTTTGGTCCTTCCCTCATCCCTCCACTTCAGTTTCATCTAAGTCCTCACTCCTCACCTCCCTCCCTCATGTCCCTCCCTCCTTATCATCTCATTGGAGTTCATCCACCCTTCCTTTTCATCATTTCATCAAGCTTCTTATTTATTCCATCAAGTTTCCCATTCTTTTTGAGTCAGCATTCACCCAGTGCACAGGCTAGACTCCTGGGCTTGCATGCCTCATAGCCATACAACAAGCCAGCAATTTTCTTTCATTTAATTTCCTACAGTTTCAAGCTTCCTAGCAGCATTCTATTCCTTAGCACATTCACCATTCCTTTCCTATTTCATTTAACACTCATTATTCATTTCACTGCCTAAGCTCATCCTGTCACACTCATTTCATTCTTTTTAAGGCCTCACATCTGCCTAAGCACAGCATAGCATTTTGACAAGTTATTGCATATTTTAACTATTTAAGTTTTCTGCAGTCTAGCATCCCAGAGTTTTGTTGCCTTGCAGGGTTTCATCCCATTAGTTACACCCACTTTGCATCTCCTATTCACATCATTCTTCATCCTTGCATCCACAGGCACCCTGGTTTGGCATGAAGGAAATCGGCAATCAACCCTTGGATGGAAGGCAAAATGGCTTTTTAATTTGGAAGGTCCACTGATAAGCCAGTAATTCAACAGATTCT
Source organism: Epsilonema sp. ZAB3_2 (assembly GCA_030247985.1). NCBI lineage: Eukaryota > Metazoa > Nematoda > Chromadorea > Desmodorida > Epsilonematidae > Epsilonema > Epsilonema sp. ZAB3_2. The sequence goes on along the minus strand of JASAMW010004127.1, from coordinate 12,717 downwards.
TAGTTGTGCTGACATGGAGAGGTGGATCTACAGCATGATAGTATTGCTGGATGGCTGCTGTTGGGTGCTGGTATCACTCCTCTGCTGCAAACTTAAAAGGCCACTGGTACCAAAAGCTGAAAAGAACGGACACTTTTCAGCCATACAAATTGGATAAATTTATAGCTAAATCCACATTGGAAAAATGAAGGAATTCACAGTGGGGTCTGTCTATTAGTCCATTGGCTGAATTCTGTTTATGAACATCTATGCTGTTTGTTGTTATGCATCTAAAAGCATTTTGAAATGATCCCATTTTGATTTGGGCTTGATGACAAACATTTGGACCCCATGTTTATGGTTATATGGTTGAATCATTCCCACCATCCACGTCCCTGAATGCCCATGCTTGCCATTCCCGTTCCCCAATACCACACCTTTGTTGAAAGGCCTTATAATGGGCAGATGCTGTTGATGGAAAATGTTTAACCTTGACTTCAGTATTTTATAGCATTTTGATCATTAATTTACTCAACAGCACATATGGGTTTATGGCGTGGGTTTCTGGTAACGGTTTTTGTGTTTTTCCAATGCGGGCCTCTGCATAAGGAGCTGTGCATTGGGGTGTGGCGTTGGTCAATAGGTCTAACATTAGGCCTTGTAAATCACATTGGTAAATTAACTCAAATATGCAGTGATGAAGTTAGTCATTGAGCCAGAAAATAATCAGCCATAAACAGAGGTTGGTGGCAGTAGGAGGCTGCCAAGCCCATTGCCAGCTTGTGGAAGATGGCTCTAGAGTAACGCGGAAGTCGGCGAAAGGATAATGAAATTCGACGTTGACTCGACAGACGGGAAATACCGCGCGCTATAGCGAACCGCCAGCTACAAACTCCCGCATTGCAGTTCGTATTTTCAGAGCCTTGCAGCATCAATGCATAGAAAATCAATCAGCTTCACGGGCACGTACCGAAGAACGAAATCTGCGCCGGAAAAAAGTCCATCAAAAGAAACGTATGTTGTATAGACCTACCTACTTACGTGGATGGTTCGCATTACTGACGGTACATCCAACAAGAAAGAAAAACAACTATTATCTGTGTAAATTGATTGAAGATTGCGTTGTAGAGCGCTTCTCTGGAAATGCACCATACGCACCTTTTTTATGGTCCAGAAGCTGTTTTCCAAACATATTGAGCCTTCCGCATTACGTTGCTGACCAGTTTAAAATCTAACCCTTTCTGTATGCTGCAGATATGTAACGCCCGATAGGCCCAATCCTTGTGCCAGCCACTTTTTTCAAAAGTTCTTAACATCATTCTACTCCATTTTCTTCGCTGATTTCGGTTTTGGCATGCCCCTTCGATATTTTGATGAATACACCACCAAAATTGACGAAAATGATCAAATTAGCCAAAATCACCTCTTTTTTGACTATATCATGGCATATTCATCAAAATATCGAAGGGGCATGCCCCAAATCGAAATCTGCGAAGAAAATGGTGTAGAATGATGGGTTAAGAACTTTTGGAAAAAAGTCGGCTGCACAAAGGGGGCATTTGGGGCTACCAGCAGCCATATCTCAGCATGACAGAAGGGGTTAAGACTTTAAACTGGTCAGCAACGTAATGCGGAAGGCGCAATATGTTTGGAAAATCAGCTTCTGGACCATAAAAGGCGTGTATGGTGCATTTCCAGAGAAGCGCTCTACAACGCAGTCTTCAATCAATTTACACAGAAAGTAGTAGTCTACCTTCAATATCCTGGTGATTTCAATATTTTGCCGAGAATATCCGTTGCCTCCTCGCAAAACGTTTATCTCTGATACTCCTGATTTTGCCAGCTTCTACAGCGGTCTACAAAACACTTCCACGGATTCGAAAAACTCGTCCAGTTTGATTCAGAGGATCCGAGCCATAGAATTTGCACGATGGATACAGAGATTTTAGCTTCATTTCCGCTGAGGCATCATTTCCAATGCCGATCGTCACTTCGGTGCAATTCGGAAAATTTTTAAAGCCTGATTCGAAAGGTCTAACATTTTCTTTCGTCTCGATTGCTTAGCTTTTCCAGGCGGAAAAATTTGCTCGCCAAGATTTTTTTACATTGCTGAGTAATGGGAATCAGGTCGTGGTACATATCGCTGGAATTTAGCGCTCGAGAGAGGAAGCAGTGCCTGGAAATAAATCAAGGAGGTACGGTACAGTAGGCCTACTACTACTTATTCGGCAGATGAAAGAGCAATAATAATAGAGGTTTTGGACACCTGTATGCATTTGCAGCATCCGACCAGTGCTCGGATAGCAGACAATAATCATGAGACTGTGGCGGAGAGCAGAATGTTCTGCCGATCTCCGACGACGAGCTGGCCGAAAAGCGAATCACTGCCATACAGTAGCCGATGATCACAGCTACCGTGCACAGAAGACTCTGCTGACTAAGTTTAACCAGTGAAGCACGAAGTTGGGATGACATTTCTATGCAGTTGTGCTGGTTATCGCCGATCATGCGCCATGTAATCTGATGAACGTACTGTGAGCATTAGTGCACTTCCACACTTGCATTATACAGGGTGTCTCATAATAAACCATCCACCTTTCCGTGCACGTACTCTGGAACCACGCCTTAGATTTTCATAAGGTTTTTTCTATTTTGTAGCCAAGGCTTCAACTGAGATGTGTACAAAATTTCAAGGCCCACTGGAAGCTGCTCAAACACCTTCTTTCTCCGACGGTCAAAAAACGAGGGTTTTTCGAACTCGGTAGTGCCGATATAGGGTTTTTCTGCGGATGGTTGACATTTTAAAAATTTGTTCTTTGTAATGGAAAAAAAAGATGTCCAAAATGCTAGAAACTGTGCATCTCACGCATCAGCCCCAGTGCCAGCATAGCAATCGCATGGAACTGGTCTATCTGAAAAATTAAGACCGAAAATTTCGCATAGCTGAAGAAAAAGTTGAATTTGAGCTTCGGGATTCAAACCGTCGCAATTTCTGAAATATGTGGACCAAATAGCTGAAATTTTTGAATATATCTCAGTTGAAGCCTTGCTGGCTACAAAATGAGAAAACAGGAGCGCATGAAAATCTAAGGTGTGGTTCCAGAGTTACATGCGTGGAAAGGTGGATGGTTTATTATGAGACACTCTGTATCTAGGAGGCAAAGGACGTCCCGTTTTAAAGTGTAACAGTTTGACCATGACAGACGTAAGGTATGTTTGTACGTATGCAGTCTGCGACAATAGCACCTTTGCACAATCCGCATGAAGTCGATCAATTTTCTCAGGATATATTCGAAATCGGGTTATACAAAATATCGGTGTATTGTATATACCATACCTTGCCTGTTTCTGAGTTAAAACAGCTTTTCGTTATTTTAGCACAAGGTGAAATATTAAGCTCTAGACTCTAAACTTTCGAACTCAACCATTAACTGTTGTACTCATTACATGTGCTCAGCTCTTGGCCGAAGGTGAGTTATTTTGACTAATAGCCGTATGATGTGAGCAACATTTTTCGCTCTTGCCAAATTACCGTATTCGTGCGTGGCCCCGTGGCTGGAAATTAGAGGTCCTATATGGGGCTATGCGTGGGGGGGGGGGGCTGTGCATTGGGGGGGGGGGGGGGCTGTGGTGGGGGGGGGTGGGGGGGCTATGCATGGGACATTTTTTATGTTTTAAAATACAAGGCGTGTTTTTTTTTAGGTCAAAAGCACGTGTTGTAGGGCATTATTGAGGTCGTAACTGGGTTCTTCTAGTACTGTACCCCCGCCAGGGGGCTATAGGCTTGGTAGCTTGGTGTGGGAGTGGCTAGGGGTAGCACCTGACCCGCGTCCATAGGTAGGGTCAGGTACTGTACAGTACATATGGTGCTATGCATAGGGGGGCTATGCATTGGGCACTTTTTATGTTTTGCCAATATGGGGCTATGCATGGGGGGGGGGGCTATGCATTGGGGGGGGGCGGCTATGCACCGGTAAATACGGTACTCTCTCAAGAAGCTCTTTTCGTTGTGAATCGGTGGTGCATTCAAGTCTGAAACGTAGCTCAAAGACAAGGCCGCGAGGGGCAAAAAGTGAAATATGGACACGCCGAAACGAAGAAAAAGAATTCGCTGAAATCTTTTTGGTACTATCCGGGCTAATCGCTAGGGTCTTTGCTTGTAATACTCTGTTCTGTCGAATGCAATACATAGTACACCATGTTCTCAGTTTATGTATGGTCTGGCATGTAGACGGTAGTTTAGTTTAGTGTTTATGGATAAAGCTCCTGTCGTGTCGCCCGGGGACCGATTTGGGGCTCCTTGGCTGATCTCATTATTTTACTTTTCCTAGCCGTAAGTCAATCTGCGGCTTTTTTCTGACGTTGGAGTATTTTTTTGTCTGTCCCCAAAAAAACACAATGAGAAAGCGCAACTTGGCCGACAAAAGCTTTACTCCCAGTCTTGACTTATGACATCACCAGTAACTTTTAAGACCGAAGGACGGAAAAAAAGGGAAAATGATTAGCCAGTTTTTAGACGATTTGCCAGACTGATTAGTCAGCCTTTAGCTTTTGTTTGCCGGCGGCAGTTTTACTCGCAAATTCCTGCTAAATGTGTGAGTCACGTATATACATAATACAGACTTATACCGTAGGGGGTCGTATTTTTGGTCATGAAGGGACAGAAGGCAGGGAAAGTGTCATAAATCCAGGTGTAACTCTGTTTCGGCATAAATTTGTGCCTTTTTGGATGGTATGGGCATAAACACGCACTGCGAATTATTTCATCGATATCACTATTGCAAGTTTTGAAATACACAATTACTAGCCCCACTGATCGATAGAAAAGGAGCAGCTGCTCCGTCTGACTATTCCTTGGTTTGGTAGCACCACAGGCACAGACTCATAGTTATTGCAACAGACAGAAGGTGCTCGTTCGTCTATGGCCAATCGCAGGTTAAGAGTACGGGGAAACGTTACCTTCCTACGTGCCGTAATGGTACCTGCCAGCTCTGTTGGCCCTGGAAAGGTGTGAAAGTGGCGTCATCATCTCCCAACTGTGTTGCGCCTGGGCTGCTGGGGTGAGGCAAGCTGTGTGTTGCTTCAGGCTACTGCTATACTGCTCGGCGCTGTGGAAAATAGCGAGTGCAGAATATTGCATATGGGCCGCTGTACTTACTATACGTAATTATCAGAGATTTGGACGGTTGCATTGCAATTTGCAAACGCTACAGTACGTACAGCGCCCATTGTGCGAGGAAAAGCTTAGGGTCTTTGACGTCACCGGGTGCGGAAAAATTAAACGGGTGCGTGGCGACGGAGAGAGGAGAGAGCCAGGAGGCGCAAAAAACGGCGCGTAAAGCGCTCCTTCTTCTCTTCTCCTGCAAGCTGATGCAAGCAATAGGAGGCGATATGAAGAAGAGGAGTCGGAGAAAGATTCGACACGATTTCGATGACTCGTATGATGAAGAGTGCAACTTTTCTTTCGCTTGAGTAAAGTAGCAGGCTCTTCAAAATGTTAGGAAACAGAGTCGCTTCAATGCACACAGATTAGCAAGGCTTAGGCTGTGTAGCTGCTCAGCTGCTATTAGTGCTCTTTCGGTCGCGTTGTTTGCGCTTGGTCGCAGCCTTACCTGGTTGGTCTCACTCGCATAAAATGTCTGGCTTTCTCAGCTAGCTTGTATGCTGCATCTGCTCAGTTTAATTGGCTTCACGCCTTCCGATACTGTACGTACATAGCTTCTTCCTTGCTTCTTCGCACGTATTCCTCTTATTGCTGGAAGAAGCCTGGAGAATCTACATACCTGCAACTACGTACATACAGTGGCTTTGCGCAGTGCCCTAAGTGACGACAAGTATGCACTGTCGGTCCACTTGGTGTATGTACCTTCATAGTACATACACGTACAGTAGCTAGTGTAGCTACGTATGCAGTTTCCGGCACCTTTTACTGGTCTGCTACATACCATGGTAAATGGTCCCGGGAGAAGCCATCGTTTGGCAGCGAAAATCAGAGTGGCCTGATCGAATTTCCTTCCTTCTTCCAGCCAGCCAGTCAGGCACGACAAATTAGTTATTCTTCTTCGCACCCTCCGCGCTGTCTTCACCTTGTCGGCACATAGTACACCGAAGGAAGAAACATGCGCGGGTGGAACCATATAGCAGCTTCATTATTGTGCTTGCTTTACTGCAAATGCTTTCTATGCTTCCAAGCTGCTTCGTGCCTACTCTGTACATACGTACACGTACAGAAGCTTCTTCAACTTACTGGGATGGCTGCGATTGATCGGTCGTGCTGTTGGATGGGCAGAGATTGAATAAATCTTTGGCGTGTCCTGCTGCTGCTGGTTCATCTGCGCTCTCCTTTCTTTCTTCTCTGGCGGTGATAAAGGCCTTGGTTGGTTGGTCGTTGTCATAGGGCGGAGGAAGGATAATGGAGCCAACAAACAACGGAAAGATCTCTGGGCTAACTGCACTTGCCCTACTGTACCGTGCTCATGTGTGTGTACAGTAGCTAGCTAGGTAGTTTGGCTTTTATCGGCTTCCTGCTTTCGTATATCCTTCCGTTGCTCACCGACCCGGCAAAATCTTTCGTCAGTCTAGTCTCTCCACTGCGAATGAGCCTGCGAGACTGCTTCGCTTACTGTTGTGGAGGAACTTCTGCTCTAGTCGTGGAAACTGCTGCCGCAGCCACTGTCGACCCTACGGCTGACCACATGCAAGCGAATCAGCATACCACCATCAACAAGACATTCTTCATCGCGGAGAATGTAAGGAATATTACATAGACAATTGAATGGGACACACAGCTGAGCACGTTTATGTAGGTAGGTACAGCACGTTGAAGCATTCGGCTACAGTATGTAAGCCTTTTCCTATAAGCTGTTTTTTCTCCTCGTTTTGTTGTGCGTGCACGTTGCCGCAATTTTTGGCAAAAATAGTAACTTTCTCGCATATTTCTGGGAGACGGAAGAGGGTTGATAAGCGATTTGACACCTGCGCCATCCGTCCGCTGTTTCGTTATTTCCGCATCGGCGCTTCTTCCCGTTGAAAGCATCCTTCGTTTGCCCGGTGCCTGTTGCCTCGTTTTGTGGCACCTCACACCGCGTGCATTTTAAGAGGCTCCCTTACCCAAAAGTCCGTCTTTCTTTTGCGCGCACATACTGTACAGTACGGTTGGTAGGGTACGTCAGCTTCAATTGCCGGTAAAAGCAAAATGTATCTCTTTTGGCCGCCTGCTCTTCGCTCTGCTCCTCATAGTAGGTGGTTTTCGGCTTCTTCTGAAATGCGCTAATTTTGCAGTCACTCGCGCTAAATGAGTGCGATGGGCTTGCTTTGTGTTGCAGCTACATTCCGCCGCTTACGCAATTTTGGTCTTGGGGAGCTGGGCTTGCTGTAGGATGGATAATTTTCGGATGATGAGATAATAAAGTCTTGGCACAATAATTGGTCCAACAATACCAGTGTTAAGTCCCAAAGTAACTACTTTATGTTCTTACAATAGTATGTTTGCATTTTTGTCCGTCCCATCCAATCCTTCCTTACTGGTCCCACATGAAAGAATATTTCCATTCAAATTCGGTGTATTGGCATCCCAAAATTTTCATCCTACAGTAGATAATGTACTGTACATCACCAAGTGGCTAATAGCCAGCTGTGTTTATCTCAGTTCCTTCTTCAGCTGCTGTTTTAAGGCTCAGAATGAATATCCGGCATTCGTTGCCTCATTTTTCTCACCTTCGGGCTCCCCGCGTTCTTCGACAGCTTCCGCGGTCGTTTTCCTCATATACAGTAACGTGTGGAGCGACGCCTGTGGTGGGTTTGTTGCAGATTACTATGTATAGTTCGTATCGGGTCTTCGCAAGGGTATAAAGCGGTAGCGTCGAAAGGGCAAAAAACGCCCTCTGCTGCGTACCACCAAGAAAAGTCAACCTAACCCGTATGTACCCACCCACCCTCTAATCTTATACCGCTTTTACGACCATGCGAATTGGAAGGGAAAGATGGCGTGCTTTGGCGTAGGTTACGATGTGAAGCCTGCTATCATGGGGATATTGTACAGTACACGCTTTGTTCTTCCTTATCCAAGTCCAAAGGACCATTTCGCGCTTTTATCTTTGAGTTTGATCCGCTTGCTGCGGTTGATAATTATGGTTTATCGACCGAAACTACTGGTATCGGCCGGATTTTCATGCGATTTCTCCGTATGTCCTGACCTGACCGTGGTTATCTTCGTACTTGTAGGTACGTTCGTAGGTGCTTCTTTCGATATACTTCACTACGTACTACGGTGGACACAGTGAGTGGTGCACGCACGGACCTATGTAATGTAAGTAAGATCGTTTTTTACTGTGCGCAGTTGATATATTCAGTCATTATGATCATGATACAATCCAGAGAACCACCTATCCATGCCTTTCTTCGCCGGGGATTGATTGGAGAAATATTTTCATTCGTTATCTGCCCTGCCGTTGCTGCATGCATACGTAACTACGTACTTGTGTTTTCTCCTAGACAGTACATAGTACATACGTACTACCTACTCATTCACACTTGCTGCGTCTTGCGCTGCTGTAGCGGTAGCATGATATAATAGTAATATAGGTAGCGGCGTGTGTATGGGGAAATGGATAGGCTTAAAAGCAAGCTTAACCCCAACATGTCGAGGACTTACACACACTGTGATATGGTGGTTCTTGGGGCGATTGAAATTTAATGGAAACAAGAGCGGTCGCTCGCTGTTTCCTTCGCCCATGCAATATTTTATTTATTCGTGCGATGTTACGACGCACGACAAAGGTGCAGCAGCTTCGCGCACACTTCGGAACGAACGCCCGGAAGCATCTGCTCTTGTAATGATTCGTGTATAACCGCATAAGGTAGGGTCTGTCAAAAATTTGTGTCCCGGGCGATTTTTTGGGGGTATGGAGCATTTGCGCTAAGAAATATGAATGGTCGCGAGCTGACCCAGCTCTGTATTATATTACACTGCTTTCAGTGCATTTTTGATCGGTAAGGGGGAAGAGAAAAAATGCACTGGGAAAGTGAAATACAGAGGGGTCAGATCGCGGCCACCCACGGTTCTTAGTGCAACTGGTCCTTATTCAGGAAGGTTGAAGAACGACGGCGATCAAAGTACCCGAGGGCATTTTTGGTTCATCATGGGACGATAACTTTTTGTCCTACTATTTATTTTTTTGCTACGTACACTACGTATTATCGTGCTTCTTTGGAAATACACTGTAGGAACATTTTTCACGGTCCGGGGGTATTTCTCCGTACATGTTGAAGCTTCCGCGTCACTTTCCAGGCCGCCGTTCCATTGAGAATCTCCTGGAAAAAGAGATATTTCGGTTGGTAGGCCAGGTTTGCCCCTCACGTGCCAGCCGCTTTTCCCCAACAATCTTACCAGCGATCGACGCCTCTTATTTCGTAGAATTCCGTTCTGGCCATGCCCCTTCGATATTTCGACATAAATATATTGAATTCGTCGATGAGAAAATTGCGAGTTCCTTTTTGTTTTTCCTTTGTTTTTTCTTTTTCTTGCACGCGACGGAGCACGTACTCCTAGAGCGCGCGCTCCAGCTTCGCTGCGTTCTAGGAGTACGTGCTCCGTTCGCCGCGCGACCCGCGAAAAAAGAAACGAAAAAGAAAAAGAACTCGCAATTTTCTCATCGACGAATTCAATATATTTATGTCGAAATATCGAAGGGGCATGGCCAGAACGGAATTCTACGAAATAAGAGGCGTCGATCGCTGGTAAGATTGTTGGGGAAAAGTTGCTGGCACGTGAGGGGCACAACTGGCCTACCAAGTGAAATATCTCTTTTTCCAGGAGATTCTCAATGGAACGGCGGCCTGGAAAGTGACGCGGAAGCTTCAACATGTACGGAGAAATACCCCCGGACCGTGAAAAATGTTCCTACAGTGTATTTCCAAAGAAGCACGATAATACGTAGTGTACGTAGCAAAAAAATAAATAGTATAGGCAAAGAGGGTTATGCACGAGTCATTACAGTACATTACGTATACTTACGTGATGGGGCTTGTTGAAAAAGAGGAAAGGAAGCCGTGCTGTTGATACAGGCTTATGTAATGTACATATATGTATGTACTGTGTGCTGGCACAACACACGTGTACCGTATAGTATCCCTATGGTAGATGCGTATGTAGGTAGGTACAGTAATGTTATGTATGTGTACATGCATACATACCACCGACACTCATGCTTAGTCTCTGTGAGCTGAGGCGTCATCGCATGCTAGAGTAAGAGCTGTCGTGGTTGGATGGATGGAAAAAAGCGGGCGAAATTATTATTTTCGCCACGACCGCTTCTCTTCTCTTTACTCGTGTCGTACCCAAGCCTACATACGTACATTCGACAGCCCATTTCAGGCGTCTTCCGGGCAAACGAAGGAAAAGCGACAAACAGTACACGCCGGATCCGCGTTGATATCTGCAGATGTATCACTTTGCGTTACCGTACGTCCGTGCCTGTTATGATCGGATATTCCGAAGCCACAGAACAGAGAGACCATGATCCGAAATTACAGGAGCAAGCGAAGAGCCAGTCTTCATCTTCTATCGACTCGGCTCCTCTCGTTGAACTGTTTCAGATTTTCTGCGATTATTTCTACGACGTGTGTAGCCTAGCGTCATTCTCCTTTCCAATAAAGATTACCACCAAACCTATTGATTCATTTCATCTTCACCTTTGGCTATGTTTGGTTCCTCTTTGCATGTACTACTACAGTGAGTATATCCCTTTGACGGTCGCGTCATGAACCATGTAATTTCTTACACGGTTCATGCTCGATTTTGATTTTGGTCTACACCATTCATTTTCACACTCGTGTAAAATTTCGCAGTTCGTGTAAACTTTTTTTCCCAAAAACGCACCATGGCAAAAACACGTTTCCCAACCGTGTACAACCCTTCGGATCATGTAAACCAAACCGTGTAAATTTCCTCGCCTTTCATGTAACACCACACTTTTTTCTCCTCCATTACATGGTTCATTTTGATTTTTACATGATCCGCAAATTGATGATTCACGTAAAAATTTCGTGTTTTTCTGCATGATCGTGTAGACCCAAATTTCGATCGTGTAAACCCGGAGTTCACAATTTTAATTTTTCCACCATTTCCTTACTTCCTTTTCTGTCATCCTCAAATAGACACATTGATCCCCGCATTTTCATCAAACAGGCAGTACAGTACTCACTTGTCAAAATTTACACTACTCACGTACCAACCTTTATACCATCCAACGTATTGCATATTGCATATTGCAGTACATATTGCTATAAGTAATAATTCGATTGCCCGAAACGAAGCACACAAACTGCAGTATGTGAATCGTGTAAAATTTGGCAACAAACAACATTGCGCGAATCGTGGAATCTGCATCTTTATTGATGACACCAGAAGAAAGCGCAGAAATTGTCGTGTGTGAATAATGTAAAAATTCACATAAAACAATGACACAAAACATGTAAACTATTTCGTGAATAATGTAAAAAGTGGGAAAAAGGCGTGGGCTACACGGTCCGAAAAATGGTTAACACGATACGCAAAATCGTGAATCATGTAGAACGAATGGTGTAAAATATTTACGGAATCATGTAGTTAGTGAAAAAAACGATAGACCATGTAGGCACCAAATTGGGACTCACCAAACTCGGAAATGAATGGTGTAATAATAACACGATTAGCAGAAGATCGTGTAAAACCCAAAAAAAAGTGTACAAGCAAATTACGCGAAATGCGTGTTTTTTGAAATTGGTCTACACGGTTCGTGACCCTGTTTTGAGAGGCTTATTTTGATGGGACGTATATGTCCCAGCCGATCGTCAAAGGGATATTGCTGCTGAATGAAAACTGCTGCGTTTATCGGCGGCGGAAGTGATCCGTCTGTTTTCGGTGGCGGTGGAGGAGTGGGTGGACCTCCGCCCCTCATCAAGCGATCTTCCAGAACAAAGTTTCCAAAAGTATGCCCAACTTGCATACCTATGTACCTACCTAACTACTGTGAATATTGTACACGTACTGTATTATCAAGAGTATGATTATTCTGCTTTAGTGGAAGAATGGAGGACGTAGTGTGTAAAGGAAAGAGAGTATCCCTGGCAGGGCTGTGAAATGCACGCATTGTAGTCTTTCTTCGTGTACATGTATTACCCCATGTACATATACGTACGGGATGCGTATGGAGAAGATCGGCAAAAAATTGGTTGCGCTTTTATCACACAGATTACCGTACAGTAGCTCTCGTCTGAAAGATAGTTTAGCTGTAAACTTTTAGCTCCGCCCGCTTTCTGCGACTGGGCGTCACTTTTCCGGCTTCATACTCGCATTTTTTGCGCATTTCGCTCCTGCGTCCTGCTCGTCTGCGTAATACGTACGGACGTACACGATATCGTTTTAATTAGGGCTTGAACTACATACTTCTCTCTAGGAGTTTTTCACCCCTGGTCGATTATTGCAGAAATGCGTAAGATCGTATATAGTCCTCAAAATATTATGGCTTTGCTTTTGGGCTATTGCACTATTTTCTTTGTTTTTCTCGTATATAAGCAATATAGCTCTGTGAGCATTACTTGCGTATCAGAACGAATAAGAACTGACGTACAGTACCCTAGGTGGTCGTACGTAGTACGTACGATTACCTGGGGTGGGGGATTATTATTTTTCTACACCATCGCTCGTGTGTGGAAAAGGCATATGGTTCTCCTCATCAAGCCTCTGTTTATCAACAA
>JASAMW010004124.1:0-14298 GCA_030247985.1 Epsilonema sp. ZAB3_2 | reverse complement strand
TGAGTGGACCCTATTCACATATTGCGTATAACATGTTCATGGCTTACTGTACCCTTCCTTGCCTGACTGCACATGCATGCAGATGGCTGCGCCCTGTGCGCAGTTGAGAGTACTCTGACATGGTTGACAGGACTTGAAATGAAAGTTATTTTTGTTTGTACTGTATGGAGAAGAAGAGGGAAGCCATGAATATGTACACTAGGGTACCTTGGAATCCACGAAAAGGAACATACGAACCCTCAAACATTGGGTGTGAAAATCGGCAGTGGCGTGAAAAGCGCTCGATTTTTGAAGTCCACATGGAAGGAGGTGTGCTGTTCCACTTCATTCAAGCATCCATTCGGAACGGACTTCTGCAGCATATAATGCCAAAGGGAACCATTCCTATGAAACATGCTTACTACATACGTAGTCATACAGTTTACATAAAAAATGGACACCCCAGATCCCAGGGCTGGATGATTGTATTCTTGGTCAGATTATGCCGGGCCTAGGCCTTGCTGAAACACACAAAATTCTTTCCTAGTTGCATCATCGTCTTTCTGCAAATACAAAAGAAAAACGTCACAGGAATTTTTTAAGGCCTAATCTTGCAGTGGAAAATCTCTGCTTGCGTTGTGATGCAGTACATAGGGTACTGTGGGTTAAGCCTGGCTGGACACAGGGGTAAACCCGGACACCGAGTATGTATATCTCAGAACCATACGACCGATTGAGACAAGTATTCTACCAATCGATTCCTTAAACTCTCCTCTTTCAAATGAGCTGCCAACCATGTTCATCGTTTCGCTGAAGTGGCAAGTATGGCAAGTAGCAAGTATTCCCCGTGTGGCAAGTGGCAAGTGTTCCCCGTGTCCGGGTTTACCCCATAGTACCCTACAAACCCTACCATAACCAAGATCCATTCTACAAACGCTGCACTGTTTCTGCTTTTAATGTAGAATATAGGTAATATTTACAAAATCCCGAAATTGAGAAAGTCCAGTCTAAATGTTACTCCGCCGCCCACTGACCGCCCAATTTTTCAGGCTACTTCTCTTGTCCTCGCATCTCTAATAGAGTACTGCCGCTAGTTCCAAGGAAAAATATTCCTAGGCTACACGCTAATTTTCATTTTGCACAGGTGAGTACATGTAGGTGCTAAAATATTCCTAGTTAACACGCTAATTTTCATTTTGCACAGGTGAGTAGGTGTATTACGTGGGAACCAGGATACTCAAGCAAGAGGGAAGGCTAAGAAGGTTTTTTCTTTCAGTTGACGCATCTTTGAGCAGTGATTGTTGGTCAGAAGTACTGTAAACCATGAAATTTTCGAACTCACAAAAAATATTTCGAACAGAGAGCTAGGTTCGAACACTCTAATTTTCAAACACACAGCTCAGGCTGTAAATTAAAATTAGCAATACCATTGGTTCGAATATTTCATAGTTTACAGTAGTGCATCCATGGAACGAAATTCTTTAGGCTACTACTAATCTTTTTCCTTCACACACAAACATACACATTACACACACCAAAGAAAAAGTTGCTCGCCTGCTCGGTTATTGCTAGTCTATACCCACATTCACCACGAGGGTGCTTTTTATGCTGGCTCTTCCATAGACAACTATAAGGTTGTCTATACTGGCACGCTCACCTCGCTGGACAGCAAACGGTCCATGGCTGTACCAACTGCGCAATTTGTTCTTTTAGAAATATAGCCCCAAACAGCAATAGGGATCTCAACACAATGGAAAGAACCGTATCCGTATTTCTCTTTGTGGCTGTTTCTAAACAAAAACGCCGGTACAACCTTAAAGTTGTCCATGGAAGAACCAGCAGAAAAGCACCCTCGATTCGTTCCATGGTGCATACCCTACTGTGCATGCCATTACGCTGATACTGTAGGCGTCGCGTACATAGGTATTAGGTACCCACAAAGGAACCGAGATAGCCGGACACTCTAGGTCTTTCATTAGACATCTGAAACAGTAATCCACGTTTACTGTTCTAGTACGCTGTTTGGTCGTTCGCAATAAAGACGGCAGTAAAGTAGCCAAGTACTTTTGTGCGTGGACGACTGAAAGCGTACTATAACATGTGCATAACGTGGATTACTGTTTTATATGTCTATGAAAGACCCAGAGTGTTCGCTATCTCTGTCCGTTTCAATGGTAGGTACAGGTATGTATGTAGGTACGTTTACGAACTTTACCTTTACTGTACATAGCTATGTCCTATAGTCGCTGAAAACAATTCAACATGCGTCGCTTTTTGGTTGTTCAAATTGCTATTGCTCTTCTGGTAAGCTATGTTATGTACATACATAAATGTGTACTGCACCATAGTATTTCGTAGGTGGTTCCCCCTTTACCCGGGTAGAAAATCCTGAAGGAAATTTGCCATGGAATCGAACCCTGAACCTTTCGATCGCGTTACAGGCGACCGCGCTAACCATTGAACTACACACACGGATGACTTCAGTACGCCCTTTAGTCCGTTTTCTCTTTTGATCATGACAGCTAGCAGGGTTTTCCGGAGAAAGATGTAGGAGCAAAGTTGGAGGAAGGCAGGAGATTGAAACACTCCTTGGAGGCAGTGAAAAGCGTTATAAAAAGTAGAGCTCTCACGGGTACCCGGACTCGGAACCCGGACCCGGGAAAACCCGGCTTTTTTTGCTACCCGGACCCGGACCCGGAAAAATAGGCGAAAATCCGGGTCGGGTCTAAGGTGTATAATTTCGCACAATTTTGGCTTTCTGCTCGATGTAGTTTGAGCCTTTTTTGAAATTTTCTCAAGAATAGAGGATAATTATTTTCGAATTTCGACATTCACATAAAATATCGAGCTATATTTTTCCAGATTTCCCACCTTGAGGTTATGTATTCTTTCAGACGAACATTGTTATATACAGTATTGCATATGTATGTACGTAACGTACGTACGTACGTACAGTTCGTACTGTACCACATAGTATGCTGTACGTGTACGTACGTACAGTACACTAACATGTACGCAACGGCAAATATTCCTACTACCCGACCCGGACCCGGACGGAACCCGCGGGTACATGGTTTCAAAACCCGGACCCGGACCCGGACCCGGATCAATGCAAAATGCCTACCCGTGAGAGCTCTAATAAAAAAAAAGCAAATGTAGGTATGTAGAAGCACACGCATTCATGGGTACCCACCCCACACTATCACTCACTCAATCACTACCACGACACAGATGTAAATTCACCCTTCAGGTGTTTCTGGTGGGATTGCAATCCATTCCAACCACCGCCCTACAGGCGCCCAAGAAACCAGTCGCTCCTGAACCCATATCAGCCGAAGATACAACGAACACTGCTGGTACTGCTACTCCTTTACCTGCACCGGTTACTGCACGCACTTCTAGTACTCCTATAGCTGCAACTACAGCCACTGAGGTCAACGACACCTCCTCAAATACTACTAACACCACCACTGCTGAGCCTGAACCTCCAACAACTACTGACAATCCATACAGCGATAAGCTTGACAAATGCAAACTAGCATGCTGCAAATATAATGGCACCTTCGGAGACATATGTACATACACCACTGACAAGTATTCAGCAGTGGGTAAGTACAAACATGCTCAGGCCAGGTGCGCTAATATGATTTCTGCCGAGTGGGCTTCGCCTGCATTTGACTTCCGCGACACGGCAAAAACGGAAAACTTTTCCTGTTTCTGCAACAGTAATGGAGTCAAAGTTAACCCTCTCACAGGGGATGTGCCGTGGAATAATTTCCAGGTTGTCCATCGCATTAGCACGATGATAACATTTATTACCTTCAATCACTGTAAACCTCGTTTATAGCCCTCATTGGACAATCGAAACGGTAGTGGCCCTTCAAGAATTGGGGGGGCTTACTTACATACCTATACGGGGTGATTTTTTCTCTTGAACGATTTTGATTGCCAATTTTAACAGGTTACCCTGCACCAATTTCGCTAAAATTTTGCCCCAAAACAGCTTTGGATTGTCTTTGTAGACCCACCTTTTTTCCTTCTCTGCACCTCCTGAAATACAGCGGACGTCATGAAATCTGGTGATTTTGGCTGATTAGCTGATGATGTAGCACTGACCAGGCATGAGCAGCGCACTGATGGGAAATGAGACAATATTCAAGCACTGCCACCACACCAACACTGTCAATGGTTTTGCCTAGAGCTTGGGTTCCGTTTTTCTGCTGAAATTATTATGCTCCTAGAAGGGAGCCGTTGGACTCCAAAAGATTCTTTCAATCATTTGGCAGTAAAAAGTAGGTTGAAAAAGCTCGAAATTTCAATTTTGAAAGGAAGGGGATAAATTCTCACCACCAATGCAGGATCTTTTAACTCGAAATTTTTACCAAGTAAATGGCAAACGCTCGTGAATACTTATGTGGGCAAAATTTGAGTGAAATCGGTGTGAAGGGTAACCTGTTGAAATTGGGAATCAAAATCGTTCAGGAGAAAAATTACCCTGTAGGGTACTATGGGGTAACCTGGACACGGGGTAAACCCGGAAATTTAAGCTTCCATTAACTTGCCGCTTCAGCAAACGATCAACACGGTAAGCTCATTTGAAAGAGTAGAGTTCAAGGAATCGATTGATCGAATATTTATCTCAATCGGTCGAATGGTTGCTGAGATATACTATGTTCCATGTTTGCCCACGTGTCCGAGTTTGCACCCCACAGTGCCCTACATAAGAGGGGCTAATAATATAGGTACGGGGGAGTATTGGAATGTTTTTCTTCCACTGCACAACCCCTTTCTTTCACCTGGGTTAAACTAGATCCGAAGGAGCCCGACTGTGATGCACAATGTAAGGACCGGAATATGCGGGCTTTTTTCATTCGAAAAATTAAGCCAACGCCTCATGCAGGATACTGGACTGTGTGTCGAGAACTGGCCTACGATAGTGTCGGTTTTTCCGACGGGCACGCATGTCACACAATCCATCCTCGTTCTCACGACTTGCTCATATCCAACGAGCGTACACAGTGCCTTTGCACGGACGGTGAGCCCACGGTTGGCGATTATCCCCCCGCTGACCCTTCATGCAACATTAGTGAATCGTCTACTACTACAACAGCTCCGCCTTACACTGGTACAGGTAAACCCCCCACATCGCGTCCAGGTCCAGCAACACTGTAATGCCTTGAATGCTTCGAGCCAATGTTCGTATGTACAAAAAGCCTCTATTTTCAATAATCGCAATAAACAATGTATTGCAAGGAAAGGCCACCAATGTAAGTACACTTATGTAGTTATGTACATGTTTCAGGGCTGCATACTCTCTCTCAGCAAGCACTATTCCTTAACCAGTTTACCAATTACGTAGGTAGAGAGAGACCAAATTAGGTATATCAATCGATTCCTTGAACTCTCCTCTTTCAAATGAGCCATTGTATTGTACGTTTTGGTTCAACATTTGGTGAAACAGAAAATTCAAAGGAGCTGACATAACATAACCATAGGTGGCCGGGTTTACCAACCTCATGGCCGGGTGTACCTCACAATACCCTGTCTTATTAGCTACCTAGGGTACTGTGGGGTAAACCGGACACGGGGTAAACCCGGTCACCTAGTATATCTCAGCATCAGCAACCATACGACCGATTGAGACAATTAGTTATTCTACCTCAATCAATTCCTTTGAACTCTCCTCTTTCAAATGAGCTATGTACCTCATCATTTGCTAAAGCGGCAAGTTTCAGAAAAGCTTATGCGTCCGGGTTTACCCCATAGTACCCTACCCATATTCGAGGCATTACAGCAGGTTCTTCAGCCCATCCTTCTGCAGCTACGGTTGCACCAGGTTCAGTGGATGAAAAAGAGAAAAAACCCAAAGGCCCAGAACAGGAAGCCATACGGACGGGAAGAAAAAGCTTGTACATCGCCATCGCTGCCATTGGCTTGGCACTGGCAGCTGTTGTCATGATGGTTGGCACTTTTGCTCGCAGGTACGGTACCTATGTATGTAGAGATGGGCCGAGACTCTCGGTCTAGGTCTCGGTCTCGGGAATCTCGGTCATTTTTGGCATCTTGGTCATTTTTCCCGGTAATTAAAAAAAATTTGGTTGAAAAGCATGAGCACTTTTGAGGTGACATATTCGACTAAACACCCGGTGCAATACGTATGTAGAGTGTAGGCCTAAACCTTACAGTTAGATGAAAAGGGCAATCACTGGTAGAAAAAAACACGCCCATTATGTTGCTTTGTTTTATTTTCATAGAAACCCAATTTTTCGTTCGAAGAAACCTTACATCGATTTTTGATAATTAAAAAATAATTGAACACTACCGTACGTACTGTATTTTATTTTCAGATATTTCTTGCGCCGCCGGAAACGAGGCTCGCAGAGGCGCTATTCGGTTGAAAATACGCAAAGGGCTGCACAGCTGGAGTTCACCGAGCTGAGTGAGATCCCTACTACTGGCACAGGTGGCGGTATGTCCAGTTCAATGGGGTCACCAGCTGCATCGACTGCTACTGCTACTGAGCCTGATGCTGACAAGCCTAAGCATGAGATCGCCTACTCAGTAATGGTGCCGAAAACATCTAAGGTTGTTTACAAGGATTAAAGCAGTTACGACAGAAGACTTTACCAGAGGAATCGGTGTTGTAATGGCGAAATAACATAGTAGCTGATAATTCAGAGTAGTTTTTTCCTGTCTCGCTTTGCGTGTACGTACAGTACGAGTACCGTATTTACGTAAGTATACATACTATGCATGTAACACGTTGCACCAGGAATGTATACTATAATAGGTGGGGGGAATAAACATCTGCAGCGTTTCCGTGCAAAGCATCACAGCGACCAAGTAGGGTCGTACCTACGGAATCCGTACCTGTGGAATCCGTACCTACGGAAGAAAAATTCCACACCTACGGAAAACAAATTCCACACCTACGGATTCCACAGGTACGGATTCCGTAGGTAGGGAATAAAATAAAAACAACAAAACAAATTTCCGTAGGTGTGGAATCCATACCTGTGGAATCCGTAGGTGTGGAATTTGTTTTCCGTAGGTATGGAATTTTTATTCCCTACCTACGGAATCCGTACCTGTGGAATCCGTAGGTGTGGAATTTGTTTTCCGTAGGTATGGAATTTTTATTCCCTACCTACGGAATCCGTACCTGTGGAATCCGTAGGTGTGGAATTTGTTTTCCGTAGGTGTGGAATTTTTCTTCCGTAGGTACGGATTCCACAGGTACGGATTCCGTAGGTACGACCCTACTTGGTCGCTGTGATGCTTTGCACGAAAACGCTGCAGATGTTTATTCCTCCCACCTATTATAGTATACATTCCTGGTTGCACTATTCAAGCGTGTTGTGTCATCTCGATTATTGGGGACGCGCGCAGACGCCGTCCCCATTCAAGATAGCGGTGAGGAAAAAAGTTTATCACAGTCAACCGGAATGTCTGTCTGTCCGTCGGTCTCTTTTCTAAGTATGCAATGAAGGATGTGTATCAAATCAACCCAAAGCCGCATTCTCCATTCCAGAATATCTAGCTGTTTACAAGATCTTTCATGCGACGGTGTTGTGTTGTAAAGCTTTTGCCTTGCCGCGCGTTTTTCTATTCAGTAATGACGTGATCAAAGTCATAGGTTGCGGTATTGTTCTGTTTCGTATTACTCAGTTTGTGAAAAGTAATCTGTTCTGACCACACTGTGTTTAGGATCAAGTCACGCCTTTATTATGATGCGAGTGCATATACACTGAAGATACGTACAACTGTTGTGTAAACAAATCAGCCCAATGGGCGCATGCTATTATAAAGCTAGCTAGTCCTGTAAGCCGATTTCTTGGCGCGCACTTTTTTTATTCACTAATGTCGCGGAAGAATATGATATTCGCGAGTTGTTCATTTCATACTTGCACGTCTGCTAGCTTTGTAGTACGTACGCATCATACAGGCTTCCTATGCTTATTCCTACTGCAGGGTGTCTCATAATAAACCGTCCACCTTCCCGTGCATGTAACTCTGGAACCACACCATAGATTTTAATGCGGTTTTTTGTATTTTGTAGCCAAGGCTTCAACTTAGATGTGTACAAAATTTTAGCTTCCTAGGCCCAGTGGAAGCTGCTCAAACACCTTTTTCCTCCAGCGGTCAAAAACGAGGTTTTTCGAACTAGTAGTGCCAATTTAGGGGCAATTCTGTGCATGGTCCATAATAAAATTAGCCTCGTAATAAAGAAAGATGTCCCAAAATGCTAGGAAATGTGTAATCTCATGCATTATCCCCAGTGCCAGCATAGAAAACGCATGAAAGAGGGTATGTTGAAAAACTAGGACCGATATTTTCTCCAAAGTAAGGGAAAACGTCAATTTTGGGCATCAAGATTCAAACCGTCGTAATTTTCGAAGCATGAGGACCACATTGTTGAAATTTTGTACACTTACTTGTTGAAGCCTTGGCTACAAAATACAAGAAACCGCATGAAAATCTAAGATGTTTTTCCAGAGTTACATGCATGGAAAGGTGGACGGTTTATTTTGAGACACTCTGTATTATGCTGTGCTATGCACGTACGTGCTCCCTAGTAATACGGCGAGCCCGCAGCGCCACCCCATCGTTGCATGCAGACGAAGAAAAGAAGACACGAATATTTTTTATAGGGCCGATGTACATATGTACAGTACAGCAGCTTGCCTGCGCTCATCTTACCTAGCGAAGAAAGGCGCAGACAAGGCAGAATAAGCTAAGAGATTGATGAGAATATGATTTAGCATGTTTGTACAATTTGGGTTTGCAAGTACTACGTACGTACGTACGTACATACGCGAGCTGACAGAGACTGCAAAGTTCTGTGCATACAACAGCTGACGCGGGCTACAAAGGAGGTAGGTACAAAATCCTGGACTAGGAATGCAATCACGACAGTTTTTTGAACGTGTCAAAATGTCTGTAATGAACAACATATTTTTGAGTCGAGTCATATCCTGCATAGAAATAACACAGTCAGTTTGTTCCCCCGCGTCCCCATATATTTTCCATCTTGGAAAATATACAAACAATGGTTAGCAGCAACGATGGAAAGTTGTTGTGAACGGCAGAGCCAGCTCTGGGCACAAATGGGCAGAAGGCTTTTTGGGTGGCCTTGTTTTTAAACAAGTATAGGCCTACATTTATATTCATCCAAAATAGATCTATTGTTGGGCTTCTCTGCCTCGCCTTGCCGTGCTTGTCACCCGCACCGGCTCATGCCGCGTTCACCAATCACCAGACATCCTTCGTCCGTCCGTCACCCGTATACAGTTGACGTGGGGTTGGGTTGACGGACGGACGGACACGTTACGTACGGGTTGACGAACGGACGGACGTACGGACTTATGGACGTTTGGTGAACGAGGCAGTATACTACGTAATACGTATGTATGTTTACGTAGTATTGTATGGCCGTTAGGGCTTGGGTCCTCACAGGCAAACATTTGTATGAACTTATGTAGCCTGAATAAGTATTGTAATTTTACGTAGTCGAGGGTAAGAGGAGAACGTACGTACGTACTACATACGTAGTGCGGTACTTTTCATATTTATTGTGTGCTGTGTGCATAAAAAATATTTTCATGGATGCTTATGGAAAATTATATCTCGCAAAGTTTATCAAGATTCTTTCTGCGTCGGCGCGCCATTGAAAGTGGATTTATCAATAACATTCTTTATTTTACAGACACACAATAACCGATTAGAAGATACTGTGTCCCTGTGTCCCTAGACTGTGTCCCTGGACTGTGTCCCTACCCCACACCGTAGACACCTTGTGTGTCGCGCTGGACGGTCGCTATGTGGCATTTTTTGTTTACAATTTGTAAACAAGAAATGCAAAAAAGGGGCTACGTGGCATTTTTTGACATAATCGTTTACAGAAATAGCAAAGAGTGTGTTTTTTCACATGTTTGTTACCAAAATTTATCACCAAATTCCAAACCTTTTCACTTTGCCTGAATCAAATGGGTGCAGGGACACAGTAGCGACGCAAGGACACGTTATCTTCTAATCGGTTCACAAATCACGGTATGTTTCCAGGTACCTACTAGTATTTTTAGGGGCTATAGCGGCCTGCGAAGACGCAGAGAGTTATACTGTACACATGCGACACCCTATGTTACAATCACCGTGTGCATTACCATGCCATGGTTACGCAGAGAACCACATTCTGTTTTGCAAGAAAGATTTAAGATTAGTCCAGTGCTTGTATTGAGCACGGGCACTAATCTTTCTTGCAATATCAGCATCGCGGTTCTCTGAGTAATGAGCTTGAGGTACAACAGTCAGTGTACTGTATGGTTATACGAAATTATTGCGTTTTAGCCAATTGGAAGCTACGCATTGAACCTGAACCTGACACGACGAGTCAGTGTAGAGCTCTGTGCTCACTCTGTCGCTTCTGTGCTGTACTGACGAGTGGCGTGAGTGATTGTGCCGAACGTACGTACAATTTTCCGTAGCCTCGTACAAATTTTGATATTGATATCCATTAGACCGCGCCTGTTGTTAAAATGTGTCTTGACGCTTCACAAATCATGTTTGGCTGTTTGTACATGCCGCATATATGATGTGCACTTTTGCATTTTTACGTGTACAGTGGAAAATTTGGAAAATTCATCAGACCGAAAATTTGCTTCCAACGGTCCCCGAACATTGAAGTACCGTATTTTTGGGTGTATATCCCCCCCCCCCTCTCCCCCCCCCCCCCCCCTGTTTATCCCCCCATTGGCAAAACATAAATTTTGCCCAGTGTATATCCCCCCCTGGTGTATAACCCCCCATGTACTGGAAGGTACCTAGCCTACCTATGTAAGCTGGTCATAAGCTAACTATAGCTACTCCTACACCAAGCTACTATGCCTATAAGCTTAGCTGAGCATGTCTTGTACTAGAATAACCCTGTTTTGACCGCGATTATGCCCTAAAACACGTACTTTTGGCCTCAAAAACATGCCTCTACACACCTCTCAAAAACATAAATTTTGCCCAGTGTATCCCACCCCCCCCCAGTGTATATCCCCCCCCAGTGTATAACCCCCCATTGGACCTCTCGATTTTTGTATAGCCCCATGGGGCTATACACCCAAAAATACGGTATGTGTACAGTACGTGTCAGCAAATCTGTAAGAAATGCGCCGGTGCGAACTATTGTATTGTAGTTGCGACAAAATTTCAGCTTGATATCTACTGTATGTAATACATAAGTACCCGAGTACAGTAGAGTGGTATTCATTGGATAACTAATAAACTGAATAAGTAGGTATACCCTGTAGGCACTAAATAACAATGTCTACAATAAAAATGAACAAAAATCACTTACGTCTGTTGTTTTGTGTACCTACATAGGTGTACGTACGTTCGCAAAAAATGTGCTTGTATTGAGCGCGGGCACGGACTAATCAAAGGACGGCGTCGAACCATTAAGGAGATACTGTATTTACGTGAGACACCATGTGCAGTAGTATTCATGGATACCAAATGACAATTTTTACTTACTGAATGAACAAAAATCACTCACGTCCGACGCTACCTACATAGGTTTGTACGTATGTACGTGCGCACAACATGTACAGTTTGTTACATTGAATCACAGTATAAAATGCATACAGTACGTTACAGTACTGCGTATGTATGTATGTATGTACATTCGGCATTACAGCAAGGAATACCCGCACATGGATTGCGTCATGAATCACAGTTAGCGACCACTAATGACTTCTTCCTGCATCTGATTGCGCCTGTCGTTCTTTGCGGTTAGACGTAGTTGTGA
Organism: Epsilonema sp. ZAB3_2; assembly: GCA_030247985.1. NCBI lineage: Eukaryota > Metazoa > Nematoda > Chromadorea > Desmodorida > Epsilonematidae > Epsilonema > Epsilonema sp. ZAB3_2. Next base: position 2,525 of record JASAMW010004124.1, on the reverse strand, counting down.
TTTTTCGCTTTTCACGGACTGTCGGCCCTGGAACTGCAGTGACACCCTTGTTGGTGTCTCTGGAGCTGGCGTCACTCTCTGAGCACAAGAATACATACATTCACACAATGATGCCTGCTGTAGCGCTACAAGAATGTACAGAGTGTCCCGAAATAAACCGGCCACCTTTCCGTGCATGTAACTCTGGAACGACACTTGAGATTTTCATGCAGTTTTTTTTATTTTGTAGTCAAGGCTTCAAATAAGATGTGTACAAAATTTCAACTATCTGGTCCACATACTTCGGAAATTGCGACGGTTTGAATCTCGAAACTCAAAATCGACGTTTAGCCTTTAGCCGCTGCTGCGGTCGAGATAAATGGAGATGATGAGCGGGCTGCCGGAGCACATGAGCGAAACGACGGAGCAGATGAGCGAGACGATGGAGCAGATGAGCGAGAAGGCGGAGTAGATGAGCGAGACGATGTCGCTGTCGCTGCATCTGACAACGGATTATTCCATAACTTGGAGGAGGTTGAGATGAAGATTTTGGGTGCGAACAATCGTGGTTGTTCAGCAGATATCGAAGAACGATTTGCCAAAGTGCGATATAGCCCATAGTAGACTGTGCAAGCTTGGAAGATGATGCGGCTACATATGTACATAATTATGAGCTTCTTTATCAGCCTATTCCTGCCCTTGAGACAACATAATGATCACCATACAGGTGTATGACATGTGCTATAATGATGATACACAATGAGTACGTATACGTATGCACACACAAGACGTGTTCGTTCGTGTACTACTTAAGTACATTACACTAGACATTTGTACGCAGCGCTTTTGTTCAAAGCAGAAAACATAACAAACGTACATAGAACAGACACCATGCAAGTACAGTAGGACCATATCACCAAAAATATATAATGCCTGTATAGAGAAGAATGGTCACTACATATAGGCCATTCTTCTCTATACTGGGATCGGTATGTTTTTGGTAGGTACCGTACATTGCAAACGAGAGCTACGGCCGCAGCTGCTGTCGCTCCAGCTCCTCCTTGCCGACTTTCTCCGCCGCATCTAAAACGGCCCGGGCGAGGCCGGTAGCGCCTTTGAGGGTGGTCGCCACCAGCTTGAGACGCGCCACTCCTACGTATAAGCAAAAAATAATTGTAGGTACGTACCGTACATACAGTAACCCGTTTACGCATGCACAGCTTCGAACAGAGAGGCAAATAACCTGGAGCCTCAGGATTGAGCTCGATGGCGTCCAGGACTTGGTGCGTCTCCACCAACGCCGTATCCACTGCCCGCGTGGCCGCGATCACCTGGCGGATGAGAATGTCACCCGCCGCTGCCGCGTTCGCGTACCGCGTGGGCACGACGTTGCTCACCCGAGCTGTCCATGGCAGCTTCTCACCGTCTTCTGTCGGCGGCCCCACGTCCTTGTATGCCGGCGGCAGGCGGTTGTCCAAAATGGCTGCCTACGGCCCCCCATATACCCGACATCTCCACCAAACGAAACACATTCCACACGCAAAATGTATGTAAGTCGTGCCGGACATAAAGTTAAGGTGGATCCAATATTGCACCCTTCAATTTTATTATGCCGGTTAACCTATCCCTATGCCCTTGATCTTCTGCCTTTGATCTGGCCGTCTTTGATCTGCCCGTGCCCTCGGTCTCCCCTGATCCTGCCAGTCTACATAAATTTAAGCTCAAAATTTCCCGCATTCCAGGCTACTAAACTTTCCCTCTGCCCTTGATCCTAATTCTTCAGACCATTCTGCCAAGTGTCAGGTAACATTACGGTAGCCTTTATACATTATTTCGAACTTGTACATCATAAAATTTTAAGAAACGTTTTCTGTACCGGTTGCATAGTACGTGGATGGGGGGTATTTTCGGAAATCGAGATAACATGCCTATCGGATTCCAATCAAAAACTGCGTATGTGGATGAATTTTGAAAAAAATTTGTTCAGGCATCATAGAAATATTGAGGGTAAAGGCTGGAAGGTCGCATTTTGCCGTTTTTCAACGTTTCCAGCCATATTTCAGCAACCAGAGTGTGTAGCGGGCTACAATTTGGCACACACATACCCATCCCATAGGGACCCATGTCTGGACCAAATTTTCACCCCAATCCGCCACTTGTATGGCGGGCGAAGGCGAAAGGAACGAAAAAAGTTGAAACCGTACCGAAGGCAGGGCCAAATAAACTCGTACTGCAGTTAGCATATCAACTGCTCCCGCATATTTCTCTTATTTTCATTATTATGCTTACAAAGCTTGCTCTGCTGCTTGGCACTTGCTCTCCACCAGTTCTGACGAGCTACTTCCTGGAAGCGAACGATATTTTCTATGGATGGCAGTTGGGCACCAACAAATTCGACTATTCAGTGGTGCCACTGTTCCCGGTAACAGCATACTGTCAATATACTCGTGAAGCACCAACCGGCATGGTGCTTTACATGAGTAACGTCCAATGTACTGTCATTATGAATGTTCTACACGACAAATATTTACGGCATTATGGTTTTG
>JASAMW010004123.1:0-11423 GCA_030247985.1 Epsilonema sp. ZAB3_2 | reverse complement strand
CCAACTGGAACTCTTTTGGAAAATAACCCATCGTGTCAAGGTGGTGGAAGGCAGTCACCCTCGCCGCAGCCAACACTGTGCTCCTGTTACTCCAAAACGGGCCATCCGTCTCCAAGTCGCTCCCGTCGCTTGTTTTCAGCCGATTGACGGGTGAAAACTGTAGCAGCAGCTGCACACAACACAACAATAACGTACTGTACATACATATACGTTATCTTTCGACGTACCAGACGCGCGAGCTGTTCCAGGGCTGAAGAGAGTGGCTGACGCGTCTCGGCCCGTCCCATTCTGCCTACTTCTGCTGTCTCCATTTTCTATCACCGCCCGTCTAACGGAAATGTTGCTTCCTCCAGTGGCGGTGGTGGTATTCGTTATTGCTGCGGCCGCAAACTGCGGCATCTCAGCCGCAGCTGCAGCCCAACATCAGCCATGGGTTCCCGGGCACACGCTCTACTGGAATCGTAGACCTCCGCCTATCGACCACCAGCCGCCGCCTCCACGGCTTCATCGGCCACCTCCGCCGCCGCCCTCTCATTTTGACGACGATTCCTTCAATCCACCACGACCTCCACCGCCTCCTCCCCCTGATTTCGATGATGACGACCATCCACCTGCGCCGCCGCCCTCTCATTTTGACGACGATTCCTTCGGTGCACCACCGCCACCACCTCCTTCCCCTGATTTCGATGATGACGACCATCCACCTCCTCCACCTCCTCGCCAGCATCCACCCCAGCCTCATCACATGCTTTCGCCTCCTCCTCCTCCGCCTCCTTCCTCCCGTGGTCTGGCGCGACGCTGGGGCTGGAAGATGCGCTCTTATCCCTCCTACAACCGATTCGCCACTCAAAACGTATACTACAGCACTGGATCGGCGCCTACGGTCTACCGCAGTGTTTCTGGTTTGGGGAGCTATTACGGCACATCCGCTCGCGGTGGCGGAGCAAGTATTAGCGCTTCACCTTCAATGCCGGTCGTGCAGCCAGGATACTGGACTTCTTTCGGATCGTACGGTAGTGGCTACGGAATGTACGGCCTGAAGGCAGTTTCATCTGCCGTTGCAGTGCCTGCTGACGTTCCTGCGCCCATCTGCTTCATTCCTGGGCGTGGAATTGTTAGATATCCAGTAGGTGCAGCGGCTGCAGGATATGGACTTTATGGTGCAGGATACGGGCGATACGGCGCTGGATATGGATTACACGGAGCTGGCTACGGTCTGTACGGCGCTGGATATGGATTGCATGGCGCTGGATATGGATTGCATGGCGCTGGATATGGATTGTACGGCGCTGGACAAGGATTGATTGGTGCAGGATCGTACGGTCTGGGTCTTGGGTACGGACTAAGTGGCGGACTCGCTTACGGTACTGGCAGCGGCGCGGCGAGGCATTTGCTGTACAGCAGCTCACTTCCTCTGGCATCCGGCGCTTCCTGGGCTTCGGGAGGACTTGGACTGATGGCTCCGTACAGCTGGGGTGCTTCTTGGAGCCTGCCTACTGTAGCGCGTCCAGTCGCTGTGCCTCCTGCTCCGATTTATGCACCGCCTCCACCTCCACCTCCTCCTCCCCCTCCTGCACCAGTTTATATTCCACCCCCACCTCCTCCACCGCCGGCGCCAGTGTACGCGCCACCTCCTCCCCCTCCCCCTCCTCCTCCACCTCCTCCTCCTCCTAGACCAGTGGTCCGCGTACCAGTCTACTACAAGGTTCCAGGACCGGTAATTCCAGTATACGTGCGCAAGCCAGGCTGTCCTTCCTGTCCCCCGGGAAGTACAAGGGTGTTGCCCAGTGGACAAGTGGCTCCGCCGTATCCTCTTGGTCCTCCAATGACAAGTGCTTCAAGGGCCACATAAACTCATTATTATTGGATAGACGTACAGGAAATGCTCCCGGTGCGGAACTTTAACAGCTACTCTTTGTACGTATTCATAATATGTATCACACAATGGCATATATCTATAGGGTGTATCAGAATAAACTCACCGGATGTTTGTGCGTATAACTCCACAACGGAGAGTCATTTTTCACTGCGGTCTTTTGCAGTATGTAGCCAAGGCTTCAACGTTTGTGCAGGCAAAAGTTCAACTTTCTAGGCCAACAAGAAGCGGCTCAAAATAGCTCAAGAAGGCTGACCTCAGAAATCGAGGATTTGCCTACTATTGTACCGCAATGGAGAGCATATTCTACCATCCCAAAGCCAATACCTTTTCAAAACATGTTCAATATCCTGCGCAGGATGCGGCAGAACTAAATCTGCTGCGGTATTACGAAGAAAAATTGAAAACTCAGCTGTGGAGTGCTAACTTTGTCCTTAATCCCAGGTTTTCCCCCATAGTGAGAAAAAACGTAAAATTCAGCTTCAGAAAGTTTGAGCCTTCATAACTTAGTAGAGGGACTAGGCGGCTGAAATTTTGCCTGCATAAACGTTGAAGCCTTAGCTATAAAATACAAAAAAGCGTACTGAAATCGAATGCTCCGTTGAGGAATGGGAGGCACAAACACCCGGTGAGTTTATTCTGATACACCCTGTATTATATATCTGACACAATAGCTGAATCGCAAGAAGAAAATATTACATTTTTATGCACATGCACTTACATACATACGACTATGTGTATCCCACGGTTGCCAGCTGCCATATTGAGGAGCGATAAGCGATTCTTTGGATTCAGCGTATTGTACCTCCTATATTTTTGAGTCCAGCATACGTACAGTATTGTATTGTTTTCGTGTCCTTAGGAAGTTATTATATTTTCTTATTATTGTCTCCAAGCTTACGTGGATTCTTTACATAAATTTAACGGGTTATTTCGAGTTGAATAGTTGGATCAGGAATGTGGTTGGATTATGTAGTTGTGCTCAAACTTCTTCCAGGTGCTTGTGTTTCTTGCGCAAAATCCATAAATTGCATCACGTAGCAAGCAAACATTCTTAAAGGGGGGATCTGGCGGGAAAGTTTGTATGGGGAGGCAAGTTTCGAATTTCTAACTCTTGAAAGCACCTAGCTATGTAAAATCGCATCCTCTTTCGATCTAACCCCATGTTTTGGAGTCGATTTTGCCTCTGTGAAGCGGCGCCCCAGTTGGAAAGCTCGAAATAGGCCAAAGTGTTGCGAAATCCCCTTCCTAACTGGGGCGCCGCCTCGCAGAGTCAAAATTGACTCCAGAATGTGGGGTTTGATCGAAAGAGGATGCAATTTTACATCTGATAGGCCCCTCAAATGTCAAAAATATGAAATTTGCCCTTCCCGTACTAAATTTCCGCCAGATCCCCCCTTTAATCATGCTGTTAAAAAGCACAGCAGTGATTAGACAGGTTACATCACTATTTATTTAGTATCTTCAACAACAACAACACAATAAACTCTCGGCACAAAAACTCGTGTTCTAGAAATGTGTTTCCACCTGGATATACAATAACAATGCATTTATTTCTCCGTAGTAAACAAACAGGGCAGGTTGTGCGTACTAAAAGAGATAAAACTGCCGTAAGAACGTTGACAGTGTCGACTGTTATCTTGGATCCCAACGCAACGCACCCACACAGCTACGCCATACTGAAGAACGTAGATCTTATGCTGTAATGAAGAACCACGCAAACGCAAGCAATGGAACACGACTTTTCTTGGTTCAAAGGTGTTATATTGTGATGGCAGGATCATATCCGGTTTGACGCCACTAATCCAATCAAATTAAAATAAGGCTGATCGCTGGCATTAATTTTCGAAAAGCGCGCATCGCACATTTCCGAACAACAAGTTTATTGCAACGCACCTGCAGTTCAATTCATACATACATACATAATGTACACAATATATGTTGTCAGGGTACAGAACAGAATATCTTCCGGTACAGTACGCGATTATCTGTTTGGCTGGTTTGGTTACTCGCGCGCTAGACAAATTCTTTAAGCCCGGAAGCTCCGGCGGGCATGTTTTGATCTTAACACGGCTGCATCCCCGCATAAATAAATCAACACTTACACTTCTTCCTGTATTGCATACAAATACACTTCGAATACACCTACGAACGTATTCTTGGCATAAAGAACGAGTCCTCGCTGGCTCTAGCAGAATAATGGATGCATTGGCACACGGTATGTTCATACTGGCACAATTCTGTCTATATCCGACGTGCTAAATTGCCGCACCCTATTTGGAAGCCGAAAACACTGTGCGGTTGCACGCCCCGCTGGTGTAAACCTGTTGCCTTTTTGGCAGATCATTGATATAGACGCGCCGTTGCAAGCGTTGATTCGATGGAATAGCACTGATAAAGTTGTCCCCGTTTTCGCCGCATTCCGTCCTGCTTAGCAAGGTGGCAACTAGTCTGTAAACACCACCAAGATAAAAGATACCACTTGATAAAAGTCAGGTCAACATCCTTATCGGGGTAAAAACTGTCTCTTTCTACAAAAACTCTGGTGAATAAACGACGTCTAAAGCATCGATCATGCTAGCTCTACTACTGCTGCTGCCGTTTTCTGAGGCAGCAGTGGAGTTCGTCTTGCCTCCAAACTTGGTGGAAGCCAAGCGATTGCCGTCCCGTCCAGAGGACTTTAACAATGAATATCGAGCGTTTTGGCATCAGCCGGAGAAGACGACGACAGGAGAGAGCATGCCACACGTGGACTACAGCGCCCTTCGTCCGAAACCACGGCGCGTATTCCTACGAAGTCGCACTCCTCCGCATCCGCCGCCACCGGTCTTCGTTGGCGAACCGCCATTGAGCCAGGGAATTCTTAAAGAAGCAGGAAAAGGATTGAGCAAAAGTAGCAACGCCAACACCGGATTTCATCCACTCACGTCTCCCAGATTCAGAAAAGCTTCCTCTCGCGCCCGAAGACTACGCACCAATCATAAACTGAGACAAGCCAACTACGACATCGCGTAAGTGTGTGTTTTCACGTAAGTTACATAGGTTCAGCTTTCTGCTCTGCTTCCACCCATTTACTGTATGCACCGTTTATTTTTTTATTTATTTATTTACTCTGTGTCAGTTTCTCTTCTAGCTCTGACTTTCTGCGACAATGGCTTCGTAATTCAACGGCAGAATAACTTCCAAAATTTCGCCAGGTTTAGTGGCATCAACATGGGATATTTCGGCTAACTTTTATCTCCATTCGTCCGGTGAGCTGTCTCGGACCGTCCGCCGTTATGATTCGCAGTACGTAACGTTCGTAGCTGTAACTACCCAACGGAATTTACACAGTATGCTTACTCGGCTTCGGATTGTACGTACAGTAGCACAGCATGCGCTGATAGTACCGCTGTACGTAAACGTAAGATGTACGCATATTTAAAGACAGTACCTTGCGTACTTGTAGTGCGTTGCATAAAGGTGCGGTGTGTGCAAATAGCGCCCGCCGAGCTTGATGGTTTCAAGCCTGCACCTTACCTGTGGCATGGCAAAATTTATTAAGTGAGTATGACCTGCAAAATAGTCCTGTAGATCTCGTCACAGTTGGAATTTTGTTTGATTGATTAGGTTCGTGTATAAAAACTGTCGCTGGCGTAGCGTGATCACAGTGTGATAAATGATAAAACTTGTTTCCGGCAGAAAAGATCGATCTTCTCAGTAATGAACAAAAGCGTGGAGTGAATGAAAATAGGCATAGATCACGATAAATTTCACATGAAGGATGACTGATATCTTATTGCAAACAAGGCACACCTGAACGGACAAAAAACAAAAAAATTTTCCCATATGTACGTCAGCATTTGGTCGACAAATCAGTAGGCTACAACATAAAATTACCTTCGATCTTTCTTGACGGCACAACATGACCAGAAAAAGCTGATACAAATCAATTTGCTTTTTCCTGTTGTTCCCTGTCTTACCCTCGTATGACAAGTCAAAGAATTAGAGTATTCAGTAGTTACTAGAATGGCGCAGGCGCAGGAATTTTGGGTCGGCGGCGGCGCAGTTTTGTGCCTTTTGCTGCTGCTAGACGGGGGCAAAAAAGATAATGCCCAAATCAAACAAACTTCGATGAAGAGAAAGGCATGGCAAACAGAAGGGTGAGGGCGGGGAGTCACCGCTTCCCTTCTCCCTTGCTGCCAGCTTCTCAGACCTCCACCCTTTGCAGTGTGTATGTACAGGAGTCGTTGTTACCTCAGTCGACGGCTTTCTCATTGATTCTCAGGTAATGCATGTATGTACATACAACGCACACACACACTCTCAAACCCCACCCCTGCACTCAAAAGTCTGGCACATTAGCTCTACCGTATGGTGTTGTTGTGGCACAAAAGTGTTCGCAAAGTCCTCTTTAACTCGAGTGGCCATCCCGGCCCTTCGTCGTTCTCACCTCGTCGTATTGGATTTGGATGGAGCTGCGATCCTTGATTCGATTTCTCGCTGTTATTTTGATATGAAACCGATATAATCGCTTCCCAGGCTGTATGACGAGCGCGATGGCGAGTCAGCTGTTGTGTCGCCAGTATTCCACGGTTTGATTCTTGTTTAATTCGGAGGATCGACACCATGCGTTTGTGTATAATAATAGTAGGCTTACATTCAAAGTAAGTGTACGTACTACGTAACTTACCATTATACACGGTATTCAGCAGTCTGTACGCCGCTTGAAAGGCAGGAAGCTCAAGTACAGTAGCCCATGACCTCAGTGTACGATATTGGCCGTTCTCTAGTCGGATAATGTTGTGACCATCTCAAGCTCACATTGTTTTGCCGAAATCAACTGCGAAATACCCATTCTCACCCACTGGGTGGCAATTACTCACTTCACGGTTACATGGCTGAATCAGCTCAACCAGGAAGGCTCGAAGCAGTACATACATGCAGCCATTTGCATGTTGGGATTGCAAAAACGTTGTGCTACTGCGGACGCTTGCCTCCTTCAAAAGGAACTTCTGTTGCTGCTCCAACGTTATATGAGTATTCATCCGTACGTCTGTCTACGTACGTACAGGGTCGGTTACCGTATAAGCTACCATCTCCTCATTTGCGAACACGTCCTGAAATGTATTCGCCTCACCTGTTTGTGACCGTTATAAAGGGCATAGGAGCGCTACACAGCATTCGTGTATATGCCCCTTATGTCGGGTCACACTCGTGTGATGCGCCCAACGTCAACAGAAGTGATAGAATGGATTATCACTGATGCAGCAACCTGAATGACAAGTGGCGTCATGATCTTGTTTCAGTTTTGGTAAGGTTTATCCATGAAATGGACACATCATTGCACGTGGCGAAGCATCAGATTTCAATCTCGCATCGAGTACTACATATAGGCCTACATATCGCAGCCGCACCTGCACGCTACCACATTTTAAACTACGGAACGCAACTGCGATAAAGGGGCTACGTATGCGTATGTGTACACTACATTCTCTTTCTATGTACGTACATACTTATGTATAGGTATAAGTTACCTATCAAGTTTCCTAACCTACGTAACGTGCACACATAGCTACAGTACGTGCAAATTGTGTGTACTAAAATTATCTATCACACGAATATTGATGCAGAGAGAGCGTTGGCCTCCGCTGCTATGATGATTTCGGTCCTTGATTTCTATCCCTACTCCGTCCTCGACTGATAAGCGGTGTGTTGTGCCAGGATCCGGGTACATAAATTGGAATAGGCGGGTGATCGTACTGTATGAGAAAGCGTCTGGGTAGGAGCGGCAGTGGTTGAAACTCCACGGGCAGAATGTAGGCGGTTCGGACGGGGTCAATGCGAACAGTTGTGGAGAGATCCACCGGCATCGGGATTTCGAAGGTCGCCGGCGCGCTTTCCCCTCCCTCCCTCTCACTCACAGGCAGATCTTCCCCGTCCGGCGAGAGGAAAGGCGGAAGGCCAGGAAGCACGGAGACCGAAAAGCTAATCTCTTCCTCTTCTTCAGAGTCAGTCTTTTCGGGAGGGATAAAGGGAACACCGGGAATTATGATAGGTTCCTCTTCCTCCTCGTCCTCTTCAGACATTTCCTGCTCGGCAACCGTAGTAGTAGCAGTTGGCTGAATCGTTGTCTCGGCTACAGCCTCAGTGGTTTCAAAGCTGATAACGTCAGTAGCCGTGGTTGTGCCGGTTAGATCTTTAAAAATCTGCTCTCGTATCTCGGGACTTATGGTAGCTGGAGTCTCGTCTACGGCTAGTACAACCTCTGCCGATGTGGTGGCATCGTGTGTGCTCAGTATGGTAGTAGTAGGCGCAGTCGACGCTTCTTCTTCTTCTTTAGCGTCAGTGAACCGGGCAGATGTGGTTGTGAAAGCTGAAAAACGCTTATCACCCATTTCCAAGACCAATCGCCTGTTTTCGACACCTCTTATCCGAGAAGGAGGTGATGGTACATTCATCAGCGATGGTCTCTTTGGGGTTGTCGGAATATGTTCGGTTGTTGTTTCTGACCAACTCAGCTGTTCAGCATCCGTTAATGATGATGGGGATTCAGTCATGGATGGCGTTGTTTGCCTCGGCCCTAGTCGATAGTTTGGCATCATCGCTGGCTTTTGCATCTCCTTCATTGTTGTCAGCGTTATTTCCGACTCATTTTCGTCCCCTGTCTCTTCTTGCTTCGCTGAAGTTGTCGTTTCCACATGTGTCACTACTGTTTCAGTAGTTTCTTCTTCCTCCGTGTCATCTGCTTCCTCCTGCTGTTGTAGTACAGCGGTAGTTGTGGTTTCCTGCTGTGGAATTGGTAAGAACTGCAGGGGTTGGATGTACAGTTGGCGTCTGGGTGGTGGAAAAATACGAGTTGGAGGTGAAGGAGGAGGAACGAAAGGCTCTCCTGGAACTATCAGAAATTCTTCCTCTGTCGTTATCTCCGCTGCGGTTTTCCTTGTTGTAGTGGTTGGGGTGGTTGTGGTTGTGATTGGAGTTGTAGTAGTGGTTGGGGTGGTTGTAGTTGTAGTTAGAGTGGTGGTTGTAGCTTCGGTTGTAGTTGTGGTAGTAGGTGTAGTAGTTGTACTAGTGGTTGTGGTAGTAGTCGTTGTAGGAGTTGTGGTTGCAGGAGCAGTAGGGATTGTGATGTTCCAAATTGAGGCGGCCTCAGCTCTGATATCCGTGTCTGCTTCGCCTCCTGCAGCTCTGGCGTGAATGTCAGTCCAGCAGCGGTTGCTGGCATCAGCTAGGCGAGAGGTAGCGTACGGGAATGCCTCAGCACACCTGAAACAACGTCACATAAAAATCGTCAGAGCATCAGATCAGTACATACATAGAGCAAAAAGTTCTAAATACACGTACGCCTTAATGCGTATGTAGTGCGGTACGTACTGCACAGGAAGTACATACATGATAAGTAAGCTTGATACCAAACGGGGTCAGACCAGCATTAATTCTGTACATGTTTTTCTACCTACACATACTTGCGGCAGGCTCCTGTGTTGGCATAGAAGTCGAAGCATTTTCCTCTGTCGTACCAAAACCCACCAATAGCGTCACTTCCGCCCATTATGGACGCTTCAGGCCAGTAATTTGTATTCGTCAACTCTCTAGAAATCAGTACATACGGCACCTGTAAGTAATTTTTAGAGTAGGTATAATGCGCTAATTATTTAAGACCGATACTGACCTTAGCCGCGGCACCGCGGTACATAATATGGCGTGTTTTGCGCGGCAGTCACACGTTCTCGACAATTTATTCCTTTCGTACACTATTTGCTTTGTGTGCCGAGACATGTGTGACGCACATGGCCGAGAAGGCTGTGCATCCGCCCGCACTGTAGAATACAAAACTGCTACAGAGCCGCTGCCGGCCTTGCGGCACACACACAAAACTTCCACGGTATCGCAAGCTAAGGTCGGTATCGGTTAAGCATGCTCATTGCACAAATATGTCTGCACTCACTCCCATTGATTGAATGCAGGCTGCATGCATTGGGCCCATTGCTTCATTTCCCATCGATCAATTCGAGAGCGGAAAGGATAGCGGGCGCAGGAGGTCAAGTCTGCATTGCACTAATCGCACACAGGCTTGAATGGAGATGGCGTTGCAGTTGTTACCAGCTGAAACAATCTGACTACTGCACGCACACAGGCACATCACTTCAGAGGGTTATTGCCACATATGTACGTACGCACCACTGTATACCATTTTTTTACGTTCTACCTTATATTATATACTAGTAATATGCTAGCATACAAATATAGGTACCAATGATCACCTCTAACACTTCAGATTTAGCTGTTCGTTGATGCTCGCCTTCCCGAGTGAAGACACTTGCAGCGAGAAGTGGTAGAAGCAGTAGGTGGTTGAGAAGGGTGCTCATAATGTCGCGTACACGTACTTCTCATGCATTTGAGGGTACTGACGATTGGTGGCTGGAGATAGGTACTTTGTTGTTTCGTGCGACGATGGCGATCATCACGGCTCAAGCCCAGTGATGCATTGATCCAAGAAGACAGACGAAAGCGCCTCCAGCGCCCTCATCTTGTACGGCAAAAGAGTCTGCTGCAGTTGGAAAGTCTTGTTTTTTCGCCAATAAGACCTCAAGTTTTGTTTTTCGACGGCCGCTAAACTTTGTCAAAAACTTGTGACGAAGGCATGCATGCACACATTTATATGTCTCTTATGCAGAAGTTGCGTTGAGGGTGGTTTTGAAATAAAGACTAGAAATATGAAATGCAATAGGTACAATCGATGGTTTGTTGTTTCGCTGTTATGAAGTGCCACATACACGCCTTTGGGACTTCCTCATTTGTAGGTGCCATGCGTTGTACATGCATATACATATTATTGAACTGGGTTGGAGCGGCCGAGGATTCTAAACTCTTAACGTAGTAAAGATCGACCGATTACTGGCGATCGCATATGTTTAACATGAATCCGTTGAACGGTGGACATGGCTCATTAATCATCATCGTCGTATCTAATCTTTACAGGCGCGTCTATCTTACTGTTGTAAGTCAAAGGGTTGTGAACACATTTGCGTAGAATTTTAAAGACAAAAAATATGTCAAAATTCTCGGACAGGTGATGTCGGTGCGGTTTAGTGGGCAGCTGTGGACATGGTGCAGTACGTAAGGTACGTATGTACCAGTGGAGAGTGCTCCTAAGGAGCACGAAGGAAGTGAGCGAGAGGCTCACTAGCCTGCAGATGCTCATGGGGTTGACGGCGCAGAAACCAGAAGGTTCCAACCGCCCATCGCTGCCGAAAATTGCTACCCCTCCGAGTTGACAGCCTCTCGCACAATCTGCTGCTGTCTGACTCGTGCGGGCATACTTTTGCCCATTCCCAATCATGGCAAACAAAACTCTTCAGTGACCTTTGTTGCCTCTCGCCTGCTTCTGTATGCCTGATCCATGCAGCATTATGAATAAGTATGTGCATATGTATTGTACGGATGTTTGTTCTTTCTCGCATGTGCATTCGCATGTAGTACAGTACATACGTACCCATTCAATAATGGCCTCCAATGTGACCAGCCGTTTCACACGTTTCTTGCCAAATAGAAGGCGAGAGGT
>JASAMW010004122.1:0-36519 GCA_030247985.1 Epsilonema sp. ZAB3_2 | reverse complement strand
GGGAATGCGACGTCAGCGTGACGATGTGTCGTTTGTGTATGTAAGCATACGACTTATTGGGTTCTGGCCAAATAAAGCGTGAGGGGGATGAATTTTGCGTGACGTAGCCTATTTTGTGAATCTCCCCAAAGGCGCCCTACATACGCTGTAAGAAACTCGTGGTCCCCATACTATACTCCACACTATCATCTATCTAACAGTCAATTGCGCCACTTACGGGACAAAATGCCGCGTGTTTTTTGTAGGTTGTTGAAGGATTCGGCGGAGTCGACGGAAGACGAAATCATGCGTTGGATACTATGCAGAAGCAGTTGCAAGATGCTCAAAGCGGAGATAGAAAGAGAGAAACAGAACACGAAAAGAGTGGAGGCGTATGTACCTACCTACATAGGTTATAGTGGGGTAAATACGGACATAGTCTAAACCCCGTGCACGTGCACCTACTAAGCTTCGGTGAACTTGCTGCTTTGCAAATGATAATCGAAATAGCTCATTTGAAAGAGGAAATTTCAAGGAATTGATTGACGTAATATTAATTGTCTCACTCTCACCCGGCCCGTCGGTCTGCTGATGCTGAGATATGCAGCCCTGACTGCACCGGAAGTACGTATGACGTGATAATCTTCGGTTTTTTTTCACAGGCTGGAATACTTGCAACGCGTGAACACGCTTGAAGAAGAGGAGCTGGCTAGCGTTTCTCAGCAGCTGACAGCTGTTCAAAAGGCTCTTACAGACGAAAAACGTAAAAAACAACACATGCATATTACACACATACACATACCTACTTGTGACAAAAGCAATTCTTTCCAAAGTAAAACGAACACCGCTACTGTGTGGATAGTGCAGTACGTTTGCTAGTTGATGATTGTTCAGCATTTGCAGATGAAGAGCGAAGGATGCGGTTGACCAACTGAAACTGGCCAAATATAATCTGGAGGCGAACAAGCACGCAGTTTGACGAGTACAAGCACAAAGCCCAGCGCATCCTGCAGGTATGGGAATTTGAATCTCGCTGGGTGTACTGTAATAGGGGTGCCAATAGTTTGACCGACCACTGAGCCACGCCGTCTACTGTCTGTTTTGGTCGAAAGAGCAGCTTTATCACTTCAGTACGCTGAAAGCACGTTCGGGCATCGGCAGGAATCGAACCCCTCCCTGTTTCTATCACATTTTCTCACTTATCTCCTGAGCCACACCGTCTAACGTCTGTTTCAGTCTAAAGAGAAGCTTATCAATACGCTGAAAGAGGGAGCGGGCATAGGCGCAACATTTGGGACACAGCTAGCGGTGAACAGGCACCTACAGTACACCCAGGCGAGATTCAAATTCCCATACCTGCAGGATGCGCTGGGCTTTGTGCTTGTTGTCATCAAACTCAGTGCTTGTTCGCCTCCAGATTATATTTGGCCAGTTTTTCAGTTGGTCAACCGCATCCTTCGCCTTCACTGCAAATGCAAACAATCATCAACTAGCAAACGTACTACACTATCCACACAGTAGCGTATTCGTTTACTTTGGAAAAAGAGAATTGCTTGTGGGGAGTAAGGTATGTGTATGTGTGGAGTGTGCATGTGTTGTTTTTTACATTTTTCGTCTGTAAGAGCCTTTTGAACAGCTGTCAGCTGCTGAGAAACGCTAGCCAGTTCTTCTTCAAGCGTGTTCACGCGTTGCAAGTATTCAGCCTGTGAAAAAAAACCGAAGATTATCACGTCATACGTACTTCAGATTCATCAGGGCTGCATATCTCAGCATCAGCAACCAACGGGCCGGGTGAGAGTGAGACAATTAATATTACGTCAATCAATTCCTTGAAATTTCCTCTTTCAAATGAGTTGTTGGGATTGTCATTTTTGCAAAAACAGCAAGTTCACCGAAGCTTAGTAGGTGCACGTGCACGGGGTTTAGACTATGTCCGTATTTACCCCACTATAACCTAGGATTGTAGGTAGGTACATACGCCTCCACTCTTTTCGTGTTCTGTTTCTCTCTTTCTATCTCCGCTTTGAGCATCTTGCAACTGCTTCTGCATAGTATCCAACGCATGATTTCGTCTTCCGTCGACTCCGCCGAATCCTTCAACAACCTACAAAAAACACGCGGCATTTTGTCCCGTAAGTGGCGCAATTGACTGTTAGATAGATGATAGTGTGGAGTATAGTATGGGGACCACGAGTTTCTTACAGCGTATGTAGGGCGCCTTTGGGGAGATTCACAAAATAGGCTACGTCACGCAAAATTCATCCCCCTCACGCTTTATTTGGCCAGAACCCAATAAGTCGTATGCTTACATACACAAACGACACATCGTCACGCTGACGTCGCATTCCCCCCAAACCCTTTCTTTTCTCTGTTGGGGATCATTTCTCGTGCTCTGTCATTCATATTACGTCAACACTAGGGGGAGGGGGTCCCCATACCGACTGCCGAAAAGTGATGTAGTGGTGACGGTGGGGGGGGGGGGGGGGGTAATGGCGCGTTCACCAGACGTCCGTTACGTCCGTCCGTCCGTCCGTCCGTTCGTCATCCCATAAGTGTTCGTCCGTCCGTCCGTTCGTCAACCCATATGAGTTGACGGATGGACGGACGTCCGTTACGGACGTTACGGACGTCTGGTGAACGCGCCATCAGTCAGCAGCTGCGGCTGCGCAGTGAAGATGATGATAGTGATGTAGCGGTGGCGATGTGAGGGGAGGGGGGATACCCCCTGTCTGCAGCCATTAGCCGGTGACATTAGCCGGTGACATTAGCCGGTGTATGTAAATGATCCCTTGCGTCGCAGGAGTTCCGGCTATGCGTCTTCTGTGTCCAGTCTGTTGTCGAAGAAGGAGATTAAGGAGGAGGATGAAGAATCGAAACTGATGGAATTCTTGAACCAGCAGGAAGGAGAACGAAGTCGAAGCAGAAAATCCAGCATCTCTAGCATGCACTCGCTTCCCGCGCAACTCTTTCAAACGCCGCCTGTGGTGGATACCAAGAAACAAGGTACTTTTAGGCAGGGTAACCCCGCTCATGGGGTAAACCCGGCCACCTAGGCTCCCTTTTGCTTTTTCAGTAAATAAATGGTGAAGCTACTCGTGTGAAAGAGGAGAGTTCAAGAAATCGATTGATAAAATAATTGTCTCAATCGGTCTAGTTGGTTGCTGAGATATGAAGCCCTGAAAGGTGGCCAGGTTTTTACCCCATAGTACCCTAAAATAATTAGTGTTTGAGGCAAATACGATATCAAAAACAGTCGATTCCTTGTGAACTCTCCTCTTTCAACTCTTATTCACATTACCCTAAAATAGTCTGCGACACACACTGCTGCTGTTTTTGGTCCCGTGCTCGTCTCCTTTTAGAAGCGCCTTTCCTTTTACATCAAGCTTCAACTCCAACGAACAGTACGACAGCACAGTCGTCTAGTGCAGAAGAATACTACAACTTCCCCAGTCAACTGGAACGGGACGTGAAGGAATTGAGAGCGAGAGAGGCGGACTTGCAAAAGGCCTTACAAGCGAAAGATAGTCAACTGGCAGTCCTGAGAGTTCGACTACAGGAAGCAGACGAGAGCCTGCAAGCGAATAATCGACTGCTGAGTCAGCTGAAGACTGAGAAAGAAAGGTAAAGGGGAGATTCATATATTACGTCACGCCAATATAGCAGGGGAAGGGTTTGGGGGGAATGTGACGTCAGCGTGACGATGTGTCGTTTGTGTGCATACGTAAGCATACTACGTATTGGGGTTCTGGCCAAATAAAGCGTGAAGGGGGGATGAATTTTGCGTGACGTAGCCTATTTTGTGAATCTCCCCAAAGGCGCCCTACATACGCTGTAAGAAACTCGTGGTCCCCATACTATACTCCACACTATCATCTATCTAACAGTCAATTGCGCCACTTACGGGACAAAATGCCGCGTGTTTTTTGTAGGTTGTTGAAGGATTCGGCGGACTCGACGGAAGTACGAAATCATGCGTTGGATACTATGCAGAAGCAGTTGCAAGATGCTCAAAGCGAGATAGAAAGAGAGAAACAGAACACGAAAAGAGCGGAGGTACGTACCTACCTACACACGTAGGTTATAGTGGGGTAAATACGGACATAGTCTAAACCCCGTGCACGTGCACCTACTAAGCTTCGGTGAACTTGCTGCTTTGCAAATGATAATCGAAATAGCTCATTTGAAAGAGGAAATTTCAAGGAATTGATTGACGTAATATTAATTGTCTCACTCTCACCCGGCCCGTTGGTTGCTGATGCTGAGATATGCAGCCCTGATGAATCTGAAGTACGTATGACGTGATAATCTTCGGTTTTTTTTCACAGGCTGAATACTTGCAACGCGTGAACACGCTTGAAGAAGAACTGGCTAGCGTTTCTCAGCAGCTGACAGCTGTTCAAAAGGCTCTTACAGACGAAAAATGTAAAAAACAACACATGCATATTACACACATACACATACCTACTTGTGACAAAAGCAATTCTTTCCAAAGTAAACGAATACGCTACTGTGTGGATAGTGTAGTACGTTTGCTAGTTGATGATTGTTTGCATTTGCAGTGAAGGCGAAGGATGCGGTTGACCAACTGAAACTGGCCAAATATAATCTGGAGGCGAACAAGCACGAGTTTGACGAGTACAAGCACAAAGCCCAGCGCATCCTGCAGGTATGGGAATTGAACTCGCCTGGGTGTATGTAGGTGCCAATAGTTTGACCGACCACTGAGCCACGCCGTCTACTGTCTGTTTTGGTCGAAAGAGCAGCTTTATCACTTCAGTACGCTGAAAGCACGTTTCGGCATTGGCAGGAATCGAACCCCTCCCTGTTTCTATCACATTTTCTCACTTATCTCCTGAGCCACACCGTCTAACGTCTGTTTCAGTCTAAAGAGAAGCTTATCAATACGCTGAAAGAGGGAGCGGGCATAGGCGCAACATCGGACACAGCTAGCGGTGAACAGGCAGGCTTGGCCGTGGAACTAGAAGAGGTCAGGGCTGAACGGGATTTGATGAAGGAGGATGTGCAGCAGAATCAGATGCATATTTTCAACTTGAAGGCAGAGCTACAGGTAAACGTGAAAGGTGGCGACGGACAAATTAGGGGACCGGGTATAGTGGGGTAATTTTAGTGGCAAGCATGCAAAGAATGAAGAAAAGGCGATACGGCGACATTAGGGCGTGTGGGGGCAATTTGGGCCACTTAAAATGGGTGCATTTTTCTTGTGTTGTTCTCTCCGTTTTGACACAGAAATGTCGCCGGCTAAACAATGGGTAAGCTCGGCCACCTAAAGCTGTATTGAACTTGCTGTTTCAGCAAAGCAAATGATGAACCAAACAGCTCATTTCAAGGTTTAAAGGCAAGGGCTACCCCAACATCGACTTTCGAATTTCGAATTCAAACCCATCCTATCAAAAACTATATTTTTATTCGAGTCTTTTGCAAAAAACCGCTTTTCAAAATTCCTATCCGTTCTCGAGTTATTCGATGATAAAGGTTGCAAATTGTCAGTACTGAGGGCGACGTCGGGAACCGTTACGGTATGTGTTTCCGTGGCTAGTGAAAAGGGTAGAATTGTAAATGCAGCACATTGGCTGCATGGACTGTGGCCCGGACCGTAGGGAACATTTTTTCAGGCTCCCCAGAGATAGAGTAGAAGTCCCAAAAGCAAAAACAGGAACAAAGGCGCTGTATTTCCAACTAACCCTTTTCAAAACTGACCTACCGTAACGGTTCCCAACGTCGCCTTCAGTACTGAAAATTTGCAAACTTTATCATCGAATAACTCGAGAACGGATAGGAATTTTGAAAAGCGGTTTTTTGCAAAAGACTCGAATAAAAATATAGTTTTTGATAGGATGGGTTTGAATTCGAAATTCGCAAGTCGATGTTGGGGTAGCCCTTGACTTTAATAGGAGTCGAACGATTGCATTGGCTGCTGAGATATGCAGCTCTGAAGTAGGTGGCCGGATTTACCCCGCAGTAACCTATGTTCTGTTACTGTTGTTTTTTGCCAATTGTGCATGAACACGTTTGCTTTTCGTATAGGAATTGGAAAGCCAGCTGGCTAGTGAACAGCGCGGTTCATTGGAACAGCAGAGAAGTCTTCAGGAACAGTGCCAAACGTTTCAACAGTCCGCCAGCGCCTATAGAGAACAGTTGGAGCATATGAAGCTGGTAAAGTATGTAACATACATTGGTTTTGTATTTATTTGCTACCCAACTTGCTTCTGATGACTTCTGCGCCTTCAGTACTGGGTTCCGGTCTTAACACATACCGCGAGGAGGTGTCATTGTTGGCAAAACGAAACAAATTTGTTGTCCGTTTTTATATGGGTGTTGTCGGAATTTGTTGTCCGTTTTTGTATCGTTGTTGTCTGAACCGACAACAACCATACAAAAATGGAGAACAAATGAACAGTTGTTGACAATAATGACGGCTCCTCGGGGTATGTGTTAAAATAGAATTGTGAGCTTGTTGACAGCAAGTAAACTCTAGTTTCTATTTTACGCCGGACCAGGGCCTAGTACTGAAGGCGCAGAAGACCACAAAAAACATGGGAAAGGCCGATTATGGCGGTTCTAGGGGAAATCGCGCCCACCTTGCATGCAACCAGTTTCAAAAAGTCAGGTGGAAATTTTGCGCCCCAGTAGTATAGAAGTGGTGGCGATGGCTCACATTTTAGCGCATTGCGTAGTTTAGTAATAAGCATGGACAAAATCGCGAATTCTTCCATCACACATACCCGGCGGCGCGATATAGCGCCGGCACCACCACCACCACCCCAGCGCGCATCGGCGCGCTTCAATATACCATTCGCCGTGCCTCACATTGCTAATAGCTAGACTAGCTTACAGGAAACAATTTTCATATTTTAACATTTATTTTTGCAAATGGTTTTAAAAAATATCGCCACCACATATTATCCACATTACATTTTCTGTTTACACACCATTATCCCTCACTCAGCACTCAAAATAATAAAAATAAAATAGATAGGTATTCGCCATATCCCACATCTTTTTTTCCAAATAATCTGTAGCTAGACTACATAGCTTGCTACATTATCCACATTCCCTTCCATTCCTCCCACACAACACTGCATTATTTCTGTTACAGCAATATCCCTCAGCCAGTAGTGACAAAATAACGCATCCAATAATTACAATGACAATGTTTTGGTTGAACAATCTGCCATAACCTCTCTCTTGATGTACACTGGAGAAATAAGACACTTTGACATCTCTTCACTCAGCATTTTGCCAGCTACATAGGAAAAGCCGCGAATATCCATGGTAATTTTCTCTTGCTTTCTCACCACATCCAGGAACTGGGGCCATGTCATCTTCTTCGCCAGGCGATGTGGAAGTCCTCTGGCAGCTAGCTTCACGATCATGTCATCCTGCACAATACAGTAGCATTTCGCCCCCACTCCGATGGCGGTTGTACCAGCCCATTCCTGCCTGAAAATTCCGGGATTGAAACGCGACTTCCTTGCTTCCTCGTTGTTACCAAACAGCACAATGTACTTGTAACGGTACTTTTCAAACCGCTGCTTCTTCTCTGGAAGCACACAGTTCTCAAACCATTCCTCCAGTGTTTCTTCAGAGCAAATGAATGAGAGTGAATCAGTCATGCTCGCGAATAGACAGAAGCTTCTTGGATCGAAGCATGGCTGAATAAAGTTGTACATGAGTTTGAGCATGATCAGCTTGGATGTGTTGAGGATCTGTGCAGCGATCTGAACTGGTGAGTTCCAGTGAATCCTTTTCGGCCAGCGCTTGACCTCGTACAGTTCCTCTTGACTGCTCGCTAAAACGCCAGCAAAATCGATGGTGATGAATGGTGCGTACAGGTACTTGAGTAGTTTGGTGCCTGGTACACATCGCGTTTCAGTAAAGTGCTTCGCATTGACGAGGCACCGTCCATAGCAGCTGACGACCAAGGATTTCTGCAGCTGACCCAACAGCTTTTCCTCATTGTTGGTTGCTTTGTACCTTAGCTCGGCTGCTTTCTCCACCATCGGCCTCAAAGCGCTGGTTTGATCGTACTGGATTATCTTTGTGATGTTGCATACCCTAACTCCCATGCGCAGGTAGAAGCGAAGCAGGTTAGTTGCTACCAACAGCTGCTTGCCAAAATGAGAGCTGATCAGTTCGCGTCTTGGTTTCCTCAGAAGATTCGCCTTTTCCAGGTATGCTCGCATGATGGGGCCAACATCTTCCCTGGAGATTGTTGCATGCTTGAAAATCATTGGAAACAGTTCGCACTTCGCTTGTAGCTCCTCAGAACAGTAGTAGTCTGCCAGTACAAATCCATGGATTTCCTTGTTAGCGATTTTCTGCAGCAGTTCTGCTTCATTCATAGGTTGGTGGTCCAGTTGCTTGTAAGAGCCGTTCAGCTTCAAGTAGTCAGTGTACTCCTGATGATGTGCTCCAGTGAGTTTGATATAGTCTCTGTCAAACTCGCACATGTACACCACGAGTACATCCGTTTCGTACTCCTTTTTCAGCCATTTCAGCCGCGCATTGTCCCTCTTCTCAACTTCACCATAGGATAAAAGCCGCCCATCCTTGTCTTTTCGAATGGGATGCTTTTCAGCTGGATCTTTTACATGTATCGGACAGCAATGGCTTCGATCGCCCATTACTTCGATAACAACACGCTTGTTGCCAATCCAGCCGATAGCATCCGGTCTATACTTTTTGGGACAAAGTGCGGCTATTGCTTCGCCTCCCTTGTGATAGGTTTTCATGTTTTTTATGCAGTGCTTCTGCTTGAGAAAATCCAAGATTCTCTCTGCAGTGAAGTAGTGCGCAAACTTTTTGTCTGCAAAATGTGGGAGGAAACCATCACTTGCAGTTCTAATCTTCTCAATCCCCGAAGGCAGATTCCACATTGCTCTGCCATACATGAGTGATGAGTCGAGGGAGAAGATGGACTTGCAAGTTTTGGCTTCATCTCCAAACTCGCACTGCCTTATTTTGCTGTAGTTAGCGATGGCCTCCATATGGAACAGTATGGACTGTCCACCCGGTGTCGTACGTAGTAAGCGATAACTTTCCTCTGAAGGCACGTACATATCGACTTTTCCATTGAGATGCTGGGAAAAAGCGACTTTTAGTGCAACAGCTGGTAGAGAAGCATAACAGTGGAATAAATCAATATTGTATGCCTTCAAGAAAAGCTGGCTTTGTCGTTTGCAAGCTGCAGCAAATGGAACAATGTCAAATGAAAGGTAATACCGCACATAGTCCTTGAATGTCTGGAAGCCCCTGTGATGGAAGTCCTGTCGCATCTCCTCCAAAACCTCTGGTCCTGGCTTGGGAACAGTTGACAAGCCCAGATTCTTTAGTGCAACTTCCGTGCTAAGGCCCTGTCGCTTGTACTCCTGAAAAGCTTGAAACTCACTGTCCAGAGGATTGCATGAGTTCAACTCACACTTCCAGTGCTCATAGTCAGGAAGTCCCCTGTAATTTAGGTGGTCTATGGATGTAATCCAAGAGTAGGGCAGTTTGGATTTGACATTTTGCTGTAGTGTATCTACAATAAACTGGGCATAGCTGGTTTTGTTTGCAAGGAAACTGAGCTGATCGAGAAAAAGCAAATCAGGGGTTGAAAGTCGTGCATATGAGGTTCCCTTTGTCAGGATTTTCAACTTGCTGTCATACCGATCATACAGGTCTGGGAATAGGAAGTGCCTTACCACTCTGCAGTCAAACCGTGCTCCGTTGAATGAAATCACTGGCATCTGTGCAGTGTACTTGTCCAGCTCTTTCAGCAGCTCTTGATATCTCCGCTTTCTGCCCTCGCCTCCATGGTCCATGTATTCAGCTACCACCACCCGCCGCTTGAGCTCATCATAGACAGGTTTCAGCTTATTCCGCATTATCTCCTTCTGTTTGCCAGATATCTCCAGCAAATAGTTCACAAAAGCATGTACACAATTATCATCAGTAGCCCAAAAATATTTTGGCTCCTCGAAACCAGGCACTGTTGAACAAACTCCGATAACTAGCAGCTTTATCTCAGCCAAGCTTTGTGTGCATTTACCTCTCAGTTGTGGTGTTGGAAACTTTTCAAAGAAAGTTTCAATGTCAAATACTGCCAGCAGGTGGTTGTCCCTGTAGTTGGCTGGAAATGCCACATGCAGTTCTTCCTCGATCATCTCCAGTGGCTCCTTTCTTGGATCAACCAGCTCGCATGAATGGTAGATCTCCTCTTGTTTCCTTTCATTCACCTGTCTCTTGGCTCTGTTGGCGCAGCTTCGAACATGACGATTGATATGGTGCCGGTTCTGACGCTCACCACACATATCACATTGCATGTATCCTAGGCTGCGGTGCAGATCGCTAATGCAGGGGTATACGGTCATAGTAAGTTGGGGCGTAATTACGCCCCAGTTCAAGGTTCTACGCCCCAAATTTGGGCGGCTAGGGGCGTAAAATTTTCAACCCACAATTGCGAAAAAATATTTTTTATGAGCTTGTAAAGATGTCAAAACTGCGTGAATATGCGATTTATGGCATTATCTGTGACTACGGTAAGTAGGAGAGGTCAGTCTGAGGTCATAATCCATTCATTCGATTTTGTTCCCCGCCCCACTTGACCTCTCTTTTTCCTTGCTTGCGCACACGTAGCGAGCAAAGGACGAGAGCTCACTTCGCTGCCTTCGCCCCTCCCTCACTTGTCAGGTCAGACACAGGTAACACAGCACAGCAGGGCACACACATAACATGCAAACAAGATTAGTGCCCGCTCATTTCTCTGCCCATTGTCCAGTGACGTCGACTGAACACTCTCTGCTTGTTTCGTGCGTTCAACATACGGAAATAATTATGTCTTCGTCTAAGCGAAAACTGTCAGTAATTGAGCTTCTTCGTCGGCCAAGGACTCAACAGAGTGAAAACGCTGGGATTAGGTCTAGCAGGTGTGTATGTACGTTCTACTTGTATCGAATAGTAATAAGCCTAAAGAAGAAATCGTTCGTTTTCCAAAGATTTTTGTCTAATGGGCGCTTCAATCGTATTTGATAGTTCCTCATCGCAAGTTGATGCTGATAATCGTGAGATCGAGATCGAAGCAGAGATATCTTCTCCATCTTCTTCATCGCCGTCATCATCAGAACCAGAGCCAGAGTTGGAGAATCCAGTGGCCAAGAAATCTCGGACGGAAACGAACTTTATCGACTTCGATTCTTTCCCCTCTATCTTCAAGGCCAAACGAGTGCAGAGGATCAGCCGCGACCACGGGATCGCAAACCCATGGCTTTGCGTGAAAAAGTGTGGGATATTTTGCAAAATCTGCCAGGAATATGGAGATTCAGGTGTGTTAATTGTCATACAGTAGTAGGGATCGCAGCAATGGCTAAATGCAAGATAATTATGTATGTACATACATAACATTACATACTGTAGGTATTTGGATCAGCAAGCCATGCATCAGGGTAATGAACATCCCCGATTCCATTGCAAAGCACAGAACCAGCAAGCTTCATCTGGACTGTATGGCCCGCCAGCAAGCAAAAATCCAAACGGAGCAGTGCGGCAGTGTATTGTCAGTTAACTCCGCCAACTACAGTAGGCTGGAACGGCGCCTGATGGAGGAAAACACGAAGTACATGGCGATTTTGTTCAAAACGGCCTATTTCTTATTCAAGCGGAAAGTTCCGCATCAGCAAACGTTTCCGGCACTGGTGGATCTGATTGGCGGCTGCCTGTCTGTAGCAGAGAGCGATTTCCTGCTTCGTGTTCGCCAGCGGCTCCCTGATATTGCCAACTACCTCTCTCCAAACAGCTTGAATGACATTCTTCTCTCCATCTCTGCTTCCATTGAGATGCCGCTCTTGAAGGACCTTCAAAACGCCAAGTGCTTCTCTCTCCTGGCAGATGAGACGATGGACATTACATCAACGGAGCAGCTCTGCCTGGTCGCTCGTTACGTTGACAGTTCTGGTCGTCCAGTTGAGCGGTTTCTGAAAGTACTGCCTCTGGCATCTGCCAAAGCCGACACCATATTTAACGCCATCGTCCAGTTCCTGAGAGACAACAAAATCTATGGAAGAAAGTGTGTTGGACAGGGATACGATGGCGGTTCGAACATGGCAGGTGTGAACAATGGTGTCCAGGCGCTGTTCAAGCAGCACTTTGCCCAACATGCAACATACTTCTGGTGCAGAAACCACAGGTTAAATCATCGCATTTGTTGCATTGTCCATAAATTCACAAAATTTTGTTGTTACGTTCGCTATAAACGTTGCAGATTGGCATTGGCCATCACGTACGCCAAGGATATGACGCAGTCGCGAAGGTTGGAGGAGGTGTTTTCCAGTTTGCTCAAGCTCTGGGGGATCTTCCACTTCTCCAACACCAAGTCAGCAAAGCTGGAAGAAGTACGAAACAAATTAGTTTGTCATTGAGCATTGACACATTATACGTAAGGTACACACGCACGTACAAATAAACAAGCAATTGGTAATCTGTCATACATACTTGAAGGCACGTAAGGAGCTCTCGTCCTCCAAGAAGGAGGTGATCCCAAAGCCCAGTGATACTCGATGGGCTTCACATCACCGCATTTTCACAGCTGCGCTGGAGCTGTTTTCTCCATTGGTTGCCGTCCTGGAAGACATTGCAGCTGTGGACATGGCAGCCAAGGGCATATTGGTGGTGCTAAAATCCTACTTCTTCTGTGCTGCTTTGTTCACCATCGGCGCTGCATTCAAGGCTGTCAACTTTCTGTCCACTGCGCTGCAAGGGATCCAGATGGATTTCAGCCGTGTGAGAAGCTTGAAAAATGGTTGTGTGGAGCACCTACAGGATCTACTGCAGCAGCTGGATGACAAGCTGAATGAAGCTGGGGAATTCTATGAGGAGAATGTGATGAAGTTCGAAGATGCCCCAGGAGCTCCAACCTATCATCAGAAAGCAGAAACAAAGAAGCTGCTGGCTCGATTTCTCAACCATCTAATAGAAACCGTGGAAATGCGTTTTCTCAGAATTTGGAGCTGCTGGAAGCATTCCATATTTTCGACGTTCATCGCTGGCCTAAAACAGCTAATGGTCGAGATTTCGAGCGGTTTGGAGCAGAGGAGCTGGACACCATCTTGGATCACTATGGCAGTTTCTTCTCTCCTCAGCAAGCTTCTGCCCTCAGAGATGAGTGGCCGTTCTTCAAGAAAGCATTTTTCACAGAAGCTCGAAAGGTCATCCAGGCTAAGGAGATGAAAGAAGGAGCAGAAGAAGAAGAACAGGAAAAAGCACGAGTGGAAGCGGAAACGCAGCAGTGGGAAGCTGTGGGGATGGAGATGGAAGAAGATGAGGAGCTACAAGCAGAAGAGGAAGCGCAGAGAGAGCAGAGAAAGCGGATGGTCTTCACCTATGAGGTGGCAGCAAACATGATGGACAGTTCAAGCCTAAAGGAAATGCTTCCTCAATGCCTCACGCTGCTGCAAATCTACTTGTCACTGCCGATTACTGTAGCACATGTGGAGCAAATGCACTCAAGGCTGAAGCTGATAAAGAGCAGATTGCGCAGTCGCCTCAGTCAGCTGAATTTAGATGCTCTCTTGCGCATCTCCGCTGAAGGCGTTGGAGTTCCCAGTTTCCAGCAGAAACATCTTCTAGTTGCGCTACAGCATTGGTTGAAAGAAAAACCGAGAAGAATAAAGCTGCTGCCTACCAAAGAGCTAAGCGAGTCGAAATTGTTCTAAGCCATAGCAATGTGAATTACATACAGTATGTACATAGATGAATGTGAAATGTCCATACGTAGATGAATGGAAACATGTACGTACATAAATTTTTGTTGCCAGCGTGCCCTACGTCTATCTAACTAAAAAGCAAGGTCGTAAGTACTGAGTACTGTACGTAATTTCTATGAAATGCAATGACATTTTAGCAATAAATACTTCGTGGCCAAGGTGGCCTCAGAAGCTCGGAAAATGCATCATTTTGGTCTGATATATAGAAAAATTTTTCCCGGGGGGCGCTGCCCCCTGGACCCCCCGCTGGGGGCTCCTGCCCCCAGACCCCCGCTTGGGGGGCTCCGCCCCCCAAACCCCCCGTTAGGCCTCCTAAACTTTTTACGCCCCAAAAATGTTTGCCCACCGTATACCCCTGTAATGTACATGACATGGTTCCCTAGCCGCAGTAAATTACAGATGCCATGTTTAGCATCGAAGTTTTCTGTAAGCCTAATAGCTGTACCTTTCAATGCCTTTGGATAGCTATCGGATGCATGACCTAGATGCTCAAACACATACACATTTATGCCTACAGACAACAATCGCTCAAAAATGAACATATCATCCATGTTCACCTCATGAGACTGGCTATTATTATCGCGACTATACAGCAACAAAATATTTTTCTGAATTTTTAGAATAGACCTGCCATACCGTATTTACCTGTGCATAGCCCCCCCCCCCCTATGCATAGCCCCCCCCTATGCATAGCCCCATATTGGCAAAACATAAAAAATGCCCTATGCATAGCCCCCCCTATGCATAGCCCCATATGTACTGTACAGTACCTGAACCTACCTACATAAGCTGGTCATAAGCTACCCATAGCCACTCCCACACCAAGCTAAGGTGCCTATAAGCCTGCTTGGGGGTGTATTGTGCTAGAATAACCCTGTTTTGACCTCAATTATGCCCTAAAACACGTGCTTTTGACCTAAAAATATGCCTCTGCGCACCTCTCAAAAACATAAAAAATGCCCTATGCATATCCCCCCCCCTATGCATAGCCCCCCCCCCCCTCTGCATAGCCCCATATAGGACCTCTCAATTTTTGCATAGCCCCATGGGGCTATGCATAGGTAAATACGGTATCTGCATAACTTACTACGCATACAGTGTTCTGCCAATGCAACAAAAACGCACAGATTTTTACAATTCTTGCAGTTTCTTCTGTAAACTCCACTGATTATGTACTTATTATCCTTCACCCATTTTGGAATATTAGCAAGCGATGCACCTAATGGTCTAGTGTCGACAGTGATTAAGTAACGCACATATGCGAGACGATATACAATAAAATCAGAGGCAGGTGTTTTGAAGAAACTGTCCCAGTCATGCTCGCTGATTTTATCGTATATCTCTCTAGTCTGCGCTCTATTGCGAATCTGAATTGCACTATCAAACAAAGCTGTGTTGTTGCCAGCCCAATAAAAGCGCAGCTCTCCAGTGGATATACTTTTCAAAATATACCCTAGTTGAATTTGCAAAGAAAAAACCGCTAGCTGCCTATTTACAATTTTCTTGGTTTGCCTTAATAGCGATTTGACATCACTAATTGGCCGTGTCACTTCATGCACATGGCCCCTTTGAACAGTCATGTTCATGTAAGGTGACGCATCTTGCAAAATGTGATCGACTAAGGCACTATCACCCTCACCATACTGCTCTAAACTGTCATTATCAGAGCTAACATCACTATCATCATCACTACTAGCATGCTGTACACTCTCAGCAGTAGAGCTACCATCATCACTACTAGCAAGCTGTACACTCTCAGCATTAGAGCTAACATCAGTACTCATATGCACATTAGCATCATTGCACATTGATGAATCATCAAAACTCACACCACTTGTACAGAAACCCCTACACCTAGCACTTTCTATGGGTAAGGACATTGCACGTACAAGTTTGTTTGCGCCAGCTGCTTCTAAATCTGCTGCAGCCAAGCCTGGCGCGGACCCTGGGCGTGCCGCAGAAAGCCCGCCATTCTCATCAAAAAATGGACTATTTAAATTTGTTTCATAAGCCTTACCTTCGTCGCTAATTTCCATCCTTTCTTCTTCACTGAATTCGTCGCTAATTTCCATCCTTTCTTCTTCATGGGGGTGATGGCTCATCATGTCCTCATCGCAGGAAAATTGTCAGCTTCGTCGTTTGATGAATAAACTGTTTCCACCGTTTCACTGACTGAGAAGGAATGGATGAAACAGAACAGAAGAAAGAACTGGCCACAAAGTTGTCAGGATTTTGAACTGGGAGAATTGAAAGACAAGAGTGTATCGCAGCAGATAGACTGAAACAGCTAAGGAAACGCGCTGGTTTTATAGTGAAAAGTTGACCAAGTAACCTGAAAAATTATGAGTGAGGGAAAATCTGGGAAAATCCGTTTCAATAATATCTATTCTGTAAAAAACAAGAGCGCACTCAAACAAAAATAACTTGCAGTATCATTTTCACAGAAATTCTTCTATAAATTTGATGGGCCTGTGGCGCGCTCTAACCCATTAACCTGGAAAATTATCTGTAAAAAAACGAGCGCGCCGGCAATTGTGCATTCCAACCCACTAACCTTGAAAATTAGTAAGAGTGAAAAAGATCCGTTTTCCATCAGAGCCAGCATTTCCGCATTCCAACCCACTAACATAGAAAGATATGAGCGAGAGATCCGTTTTTTCCCATAAACACACGACTTTCTACTTTGAGACTATGATACTGACTCCAAAACACAATTGTGTCATGCTTTCTTGCTATAAATTATTGGCACAAATAGTGTATTCATCTGAAGGTGCATGATGTACTACATTTGTCAAATTTCAGGACATAATGCTTTCGGTGATCTGTGGATGATATGCGATAAGTCAAAATTCTAGATAGTGGTTGTGTATATATGTGTCATTTTTACTACTTCTGTATTTATTTTATTTCTTGCCAAATGTAGTCAGTATAATATTGAAAATTACATATTGAATTCACAAGACATACACAGTACTGCTATATGTGACACATGTAAGCTAGGCAACTATTTTAAGTGAAAGTACTACATGAAAATTCATAGTAAATATGAGTACACATGGCAACTCCTATACAAACACAGAAAATAGCAAAAGTACTCCCTAGCTGTTTACTACATAAAAAATATAGCCAATAGCTGCTATGTGCCTAAATAAAACAGTTGTAGGTGTGATATAGCGGCTATACGCCTTCAGTAGGTAAACCTACTGAGGACATATAGCGGCTACATCATTCCTACAACTGTTTTTGCAACGCCCTAGCTGTTTCACTACTGAAGACATATAGCGGCTATACAATTCCTACAACTGTTTTTGCTACGCCCTACGCTGTTTCACTACTGAAGGCATATAGCCGCTATATTCTGTTTTCCATTGTTTTTGCAATCAGTTTTGCAGCTACAGCGCCGACTAATGGCTCATTCGAAAGCTTATAAGCCCAAGAACGCCAGGAAGGCCTTCGATTTTTGATCTGATCAGCCGATCACCAATAATCGATTGATAATCGATATTTCAGTACTAAAAGCATGCAGAAACCAAAGGACGCAAGTTTACTCACAAGCGTTTGCAAAAGGTCACGCCCGAAAGTGCAAACGAGTGAGACTAAAGTGCGAAATTTTGAGAGAATTAGTCGACCTGCCAGCTGTTTTATTTTTGAATCTTGTAGAGCAGAAAATTTACTACAAAATAGGCTGCATTTGTATATGAAGTCATTCAGGGGAAAATGTCACAGCAAGGCCTCGAAGAGTAGTGAGTAAGGTTTAAGGGTTGTGCGTTTTTTCGAGATAGATCAACAATATTATGAAACGTCTCTCCTTAAAAGTAACCTATCTTATATAAAATTTGATGCAGATTTCAAAAAAATTATTGTTGATCTCAAAAAACTTAACCCAAACCCAAAAAGCTCAAAAA
This sequence comes from Epsilonema sp. ZAB3_2, assembly GCA_030247985.1. Taxonomy (NCBI): domain Eukaryota; kingdom Metazoa; phylum Nematoda; class Chromadorea; order Desmodorida; family Epsilonematidae; genus Epsilonema; species Epsilonema sp. ZAB3_2. The sequence continues at coordinate 18,875 of JASAMW010004122.1, read as the reverse complement.
TTGTCAAACAATTACACTTTTGTATAGATTAATGATAGGGGTTAAATTTTTTGGGGTCAATGATATGTTTTTCGAAATCTGCATTAAACTTTTGAGGAGAGAGTTTCCATGATATTGTTGATCTATCTTGTAAAATCGAAAAAACGCACACCTTTAAAAGCCTTACTTGCCACGCTTTGAGGCCTCGCTGTGACATTTTCCCCCACATTGCTTCGAATACAATGCAGCCTATTTTGTAGCAAATTTTCTGCTCTACAAGATTCAAAAATAAAACAGCTGATGACAGACGGACTAATTCTCTCAAAATTTTGGAAGAAAGGAAAAAAATCAAATTTTTGGATTTTCAGCAAAAAACAGCTTTAACTCCTGAACCAAGAGGGCTTAACTAGAGGGCTCTAAATTTGTCCGAACATGTATCCCCATAGTGTCTATAAATTTATAGCCACAACGCCCCTCTGTGGGGATATTTACCCCCATTTTCGTGTGAAAATGTGAAAAATCAGGGTCAAATCGAGGTCAAATTTGAGGCCTATATCTTAGGACTGGGTGGGAATTTTTGAATCAGTCTTTTTGTAAAATACGAAAAATCAATTGGGCAATCAACTCATGTCACCAGCAGAAAACTGAAATTACCCTCCTGGCCATTGGTACTGTACAGCAAACAGAATCCTTCCAGACATCGCGTTTTAATTTTCTTACTTACGACTCACAGATGAGAAAATTGTGCTTTCCCACCAGGACTGGACAAGTCACACTGGTCACAGTCAGGGAAAGAACGCACAACAGAACGTTTCAGCTTGAATACATTCTGTAGCAAGTAGCAGCAGGTCGTGGTCGTAGTAAGCAGCCACAGTGAGCATCTGATGTTGGCTTGGCAGTCTGCTTTCTTTGTATATTAATATAATACTACAGTGGCTATGGCGCAAAATTTTGGCGACACAATGAAGTTCAGCACACTAAACTACAGTACACACAGCCGCATTAATACTGATCTACAACCTATCACACAGCAAGACGATTGTTGAGAAAAATGAGAATGAAAAGTGAAGGCCAATTTAGTGCTTACACTGCACACAGAATACAGACACACTCTCACTACACATTGAAAGTGGAAAGGAGGGCATCCGGCGTGTGATGTAGCACTGATGCCTCTTTCTTCACCTACTATGCAGTAGTGGACTGGTCAGACCAGACTTCCTTTCCCGCAGGGGGCCTGCTGGTCTGTAGGTGAAAAACAACGCTCCACCATTCAAAAAAGAGAGGGAAAGGGGAACGGGCGTCTTATGTAAACAATGGGCAGCAGCAGCCTTGTGCATTTGCTTGCGTGGCATATTCTCGCTGGTTGAGCCACTATTGCCTTCTCAGTCTGCTCTGTTGAGTTGAGTGTACAGAACAGTGTGCTGTGGCTGTCTTTCAAGTTTGGTTGGCGCCTTCTCAGCTCAGTTACTTATGCTGTGTTAAGATGAAATTGCTGCATGGTATAAAAGATTACAGTCAAAGATTCCGTGATATGGAGAATTCCTTGTTCTTATGCTTATTTGTGTAACTTTCTGCCTGGTCTGGAAGCTGAATCTTTTTGTGACTTCTTTCCTTGACTGCACAAGGCTTTCATAATAATTCTCAAGCCTGTTCAGTTTTGGTTGGAAAGCACAATACTCAACTGTGGCTTTTGCAAACTGTGAAGCTATCCTTGGGTAAGCCTTGATGATGAAGAAAAGTTTGTTATGCATAAGGTAGTTAGGGGTTTTACAGTAACCCATTTTTGGTTGAACTTTCTGTGGCTGTCCCTCAAACTCCCACAAAGGTCGTACTTCTATGGATCAGTTGAAGGTAGTTAGGGGTTACAGTAACCCATTTTTGGTTGAACTTTTCTGATCTGGGCTACATATCTCTCAAACTCCCACAAAAGTCGTAGGGTACTATGGGGTAAACCCACCCATGGGAAAATCCGCCCACCTAAGCCTTCAGGGCTGCATATCTCAGGAACCATACGACCGATTGAGACAACTAGGATATCAATCGATTCTTTGAACTCTCCTCTTTCAAATGAGCTATTTGGCACGTCATTTGCTGAAACATCAAGCTCACGGGGTAACTCTTTTCAACAAGAGGTCGAAAATGACCAAACTTTAGAGGTTGCGCAAAAACACCCTGTATGTTATAAATGAAGACCCGGTATGTGGGGGGGGGGGGCAAGGGAGCATGGGGGGGGGGGGGCCGGGGGGGGGGGAATCCTCCGTCTTCTATTTTCTCGAGGCTACTATACCCTACCCCCAGGCGAAGTTTCAACCAATTCGCCCTACTGGTATTGGAGATATAGCAAAAACAATTTCAGTACTTAGTGGGGTAAATGCGCCCATCCAACTCCTGTACTAAAGTATAGGGAAAAACCACCCACCTCAGCAGCACAAAGTACTGCGATCCAAAGCAGCAGTCATATCAGGGCACAATCACATAGGAAACTGCCAAAGCTAGTTTCAATTGTTTCAAAAATTATCTCGTCCATACAATACTGATAATACTCCATACTAATGTTGTAAAGTTTTAGTGATTATATTTTGCTCTTTACTCCATGGATTGAATTTGATAGGGGTTTTTTGATTGCTTAGCGGCTATTTGCTGCTCCATACTGTACTGATAGTGCTACAAATTGATGCTATTGCTCCACGGTTGAATTAGATAGTTTTTTGATCGTTTTCCTTGATCTGGCAACCCCTTTGTGCACTTTAGTCTCGTGCGCACTTTCGAGCGTGACCATTTGCAAATGCTGTGTCGTTTGATTTCTGCGCGCATTTAGTACTGAAATATCGATTATCGATCGATTATTGGTGATCGCCTGATCAGATCAAAAATCGAAGGCTTCCTGATGCCCTCGGGGGCATGTGCTCTGAAAAGTAGCCCTGGATAGACGCTGTAGCTGCAAAATTGAGTGAGTGTTAGTGAATCTGTACGCTTTTAGTACTGACATATCGATTATCAATTGATTATTGGTGATCGGGTCATCAGATCTAAAATCGAAGGCCTTCCTGGCGTTCTTGGGCTTATAAGCTTTCGAATGAGCCATTAGTCGGCGCTGTAGCTGCAAAACTGATTGCAAAAACAATGGAAAACAGAATATAGCGGCTATATGCCTTCAGTAGTGAAACAGCGTAGGGCGTAGCAAAAACAGTTGTAGGAATTATATAGCCGCTATACGTCTTCCGTAGTGAAACAGCTAGGGAGCAGCAGAAACATTTGTAGGAATGATATAGCCGCTATATGTCTTCAGTAGGTAGCAAGCAGTGGCACAGAGCAGCTAAATTTTTCTCATTGTCATCGAATATGATATTAAAATTTTAGTAGTGATTTGCTATGTAATGGTATGTTTTGCTACTTTTTTCAAAATGCTAAAACTTTAAGAATATGATTGATTCACTATGACAATTTCAATAGTATTCCTGTTATAAGATGCAATAATTGCTATTTTTTGAAAAATAGTCTTTTGTGCCTACTAATGCTTACACACTATTAAAATTTGCATATTGTTTCTGTTGTTGTTGCCAGAATTTGTTATGTTTCGAATTTTCATGTATTGAAACTTGTAATTCCTGTTGATTTCCCATAAAAACGAGAAATGTAGCAAATCATGCATACTTAGACACAATTACTGCCTAATTCAATGCATTATATTCTTTTCACCACAGCAGGCACAATGTACTATCACTTTTTGCAAAAAGTATCGGAATGAACTTGTTGCTCTAACTTCAACATGAACGCAATCATAGCACATGCAGCATCATGGATCAGTAACAATATATGTGCATAACAGATCAGCATTACATTACATGGATTCAATACATTAACTTAAGGTCTCAATGCCCTGTTTCGGAGCCAAATTTGAGGCTTCCTCGTAGCCGTTGTGTGCAAGATAAAAGTGATCACTTATCACGTAAATATAGAACAAACCTTCCTCTACACGTATACCAAACGGCAGCGCCAAAGCTCTTGTATTCGGCGCAGTACGACACGCCGAAGAACGCCCCAAAAACCATGCGATTTGGGTGTTCCGAAGGAACCACTGGGTATTTTTCAACATTAGGCACACCATTCAACGCGTCTTGACGAGAGGAATCGATCGGTACCTGCGGCGCCTCTCTACGTTGCCTCTACGCAAAGTTATCCAAGAAAAACGTGTTTGAAAAAGTTATCGTTTCAATCAAGAATAGCACCACGGAGAGCCCGTTTCAAGAGGCGCTCTATGGCGCGTCAAAGAGATCGTGTAACAAGCTTTCGATCGATATGTTGATCTCCTCTCAACTCGCTTTCGTTGGCTCAGGAGAGCCTGGACCGAATTTATCCAGAAGTCCATGCATAGATAGTTGTCCCTGCATAGAACGAAGACGAGCGCAGAGAGCGCGACTGGAGCGGAAACAGCGAACGGAAAACAAGCAGACGGATGATCGTATGGTGTCAGGAAGGGAAAACAGCTGGAATTAGATATCACCAGACTCTTCACTAGTAGTACAGGAGTCCACGCTCAGAAAAACAGGGCATTGAGACCTTAACAGTGACCGTAATTTATTCCTGTTTTGCTATCAATTTCCTGTAAGTTAGAGCAATAAAGCGTATATCCCTTTCAGTATCACTGTCTCAAAGTAGAAAGTCGTGTGTTCATATCTACACAAACAAGAGTGCACTTAAAAATAATAAATGACGCCACATATTTCATACGGTTGACGGAACTGTGCACTCTCACTACAAGAACTTTTTCTTCGCAGTCAGAAGTCGCAAATTGGTGATGGTAGGTAGTAGTATACAGAAATGGATAAAATTAAAGTGAACATAGTCCAGCAGTTTTTACTGTTATACAGTTATTGTTAGTATCTTAAAAATAATTTTACTTTTTAATAAAATTGATGATGTAATATTTCTATGTTTGATACGTTTTTTGCTTGTTTCTTGTATAAAAAAACATGTAAAAACTTCATTTTATTTTCAAATAAATCATCGTTTTTTTCAATTATTTTTTTTTAATAATTTCATAAAAATAATGATGAAATTTCTGGCAGTACTCTACTCTTTTTTGTATATTTTCTTGCTTGTTTCTTGCACAAAAAAACATGTAAAATTTCCATTTTATTTTCAAATTAAAAATCATTTAAATGACTGTTTTTCAAATCATTTTATTCGATGTTTTTTTTTAATATTTATTTTCTGATTTTTAAGATACTACTGTGCATGTGTAGAAATGTTGAGATAAAATAAATGATTTTAACCTAGAAAGGAGATGCATGCACTGACACTTAGAAGTGGTGGTGGTGGCATGATGTAATCTGTTCTGCGCCGTGAACAGAGATGACTGTGAAACGAGGGTCGAGAAAGAAATGTCGGAATAAAATAAATGAATTTAACCTACAAAGGACAGCCATGCACTTGACACTTTAAAGTGGCACAGTGCAATGTTGCGTAGCGTGAACGGAGATCACTTGAAGAAAACATGCGTAAAGTGCCGTAGGGCAACTCACAAATTGCACAGTGCAATGTCGCGCGGCGTGAACGGAGATCACTTCGAAATGCGGAGAAAAATGCATGCAAAACAAACAGTGAAATAATAATACGTACCGCATATCGGTACATTGAAGCGCGCCAATGCGCGCAGGGGTGGATCGTAGACAGCTACACACATGTAACGAGAAAACTCCCGGGGAATTCCCCGTCGTAAGTCTGAAAAACGCTCATGCTGAAACAGAAATAATGTAGTATTGTGTAATTGTATGTACATACATAGCGGGAGGAAGGTGACTTTACACTTACCTCGCTACAGTGAAATCAGTCACATTTTTATGAACGGAGTGACACTATGATAATGCAGGAAGAATTCGCGACGCGATATTTTCCAAAGTGAAAAAAGTCACTGAGACGAAAAGGTGTCAGTATTAGTCAATGTTTGGCGGTGCCAGTAAATAACTGTCTTTGGAGAAAAGAATTTGGGGTTGCATGGTATGTTTTGTCACCGAAGGGCAAAAACTTTATTGAAGAGCACCTACTTTATTGAAGTTTTTAAGCATGGCGATTTGTTTTAGCACAAAATTGCGCTAGGAAAATTGTTTTCTGTAAGCTAGTCTAGCTATTATTTTTTAGCTTTGGAGAAAAAATGTGGCGTACGGGAAATTGGCAAATGGGAAAAAAGTTTATTGAAGCGCGCCTATGCGCTTGTATTTTTTGCAACGGCATTTACAAAAAATAAAATGTAAAAAAATATGAAAATTGTTTCCTGTAAGCTAGTCTAGCTATTAGCAATGTGAGGCACGGCGAATGGTATATTGAAGCGCGCCGATGCGCGCTGGGGTGGTGGTGGTGGTGCCGGCGCTATATCGCGCCGCCGGGTATGTGTGATGGAAGAATTCGCGATTTTGTCCATGCTTATTACTAAACTACGCAATGCGCTAAAATGTGAGCCATCGCCACCACTTCTATACTACTGCCCCTAGCCTCCAAAATTTGGGGCGCAAAAAAATATTCTTGGGACGCAAAAGCGCCCCTTGCGCATACCTATCTATAGCCCTGAGAGCAGGTCTATTGTTATCCCACGAACATAATGAAACACGCCGTGCTTATTTGTTTCGGTGTGTTTGCATAGGAATACCAATATACGCAAGACGAACTGCGAAGGCAACAGATGGCGTTGCAAAGCAAACTGCAAGAGAAGGACGCGGAAATCGCGCGAATGATGAATCAGGTATGACTCTAAAAGTAGGGTACCGTGGGGAAAACCGGCCAAACTCCTGTGAATTGTTGTTTCAGCTGATGATGAAAGGAATGGCTCATTTGAAAGAGGAAAGTTCAGGGAATCGATTGATATATGGTTTTTGTCTCAATCGGTCCATTGGTTGCGGAAATATGCAGCCCTGAAACTTTAGGTGCCAGATTTTTTCATGGCCGAGTTTACCCCAAGCTAATTCGCGAGGGTAATTCGTTCCACCTCATCCTAAACTTTTCTTGGTTGGCTTATTTATGGTCGATCTGAAAAGAGAAAGGTACCCCTGATAACGCAACTGTTGGATATATTGTAAATTATTTGCGTTATGTTTTCTAGAGCGCTGCTCGCTCGCTGAATGTTTCATCGGACAACGAATTAGAGCAGCGGATTCGACATTTGACTGAGAATCTGATCCAAAAGCAAACGTTGATCGAAGCGCTACAAACGGATAAACATTCAGTGTCTTTGCAGCTGGAACGAATAGAGGTAGAGCACAAAAGAGAAGAATGCGGCTGTTTTGTTTTTATCCGCAGTACGTCGACGTGCCGCGTTCCGTATGGCGATAGCCGGGTCCCGAAAGGGGGGGGGGGGGGGGGGGAGAGAGAAATAGGACCGAACGGAATCGAACCCGCTACCCTCGGACACAGCTGTGGACTTAGGCACACGACCACGTACCGGTCCAAGGACAGATGGCTAAACTCGCCTTACATGCCTAGAACTATTGGTTGCGTACTCTATTGGCCTCGGACGCTCTTGCCATACAGACGTACGCAGTACGTAACATTTTGATCTTTATGGCGGGAAAGATGATCAACTAGAATAGGTGTGCTTGCAATATGAGATGGGTGAGGTACAGTAGGTAGGTGTGGTTTTTATCAGCCGGAACACCAGGAAAAGTGTGTTTGCGAACAGAGGTGTTAGTTAGATTTTGTTATGGAATCTTGATTTTTTTGCTTGCAGCGGATGTACAGAGAAGCGGAAACGGCGGCTATGCGCGTCACGTCGACCTCGGTGAATATCGGAATGAATGGAGAGGAAGGTACTAAGCAAGAATCCATAAAGGTTGTTGCTGAACCCTCAAATACAGGGTGTTTCATAATATACTCGCCGGATGTTTGTGCTTATATCTCCCCACCGGAGTGTCACATTCGATTGCGGTTTTTTGCGTTGAATAGCCAAGGCTTCAACGTTGATGCAGCCAAAATTTCAGCTTTCTAGGCCAACAGAAAGCGGTTCAAACAGCTCGATTTGCAAAGCGTCAATTTTCACACATTTTTGCAGGCGGCCAGGTACAGATCGGCTCCGGTTTTTCTCTCCCCAGTTTGCCTAACCCAGTTCTCTCCTTAGTTGTCCTTCCGCAGTATTCCCCTCCCCAGTTTTTATCTGCAGCACAAGTTTCGGTAGAGTTTTTCCACCTCCATGCCACTTCTCTTCCAGATTCGAACTTAGCAAACAGTGTTTACAGCCAACATTCGGTCATCCAAGCTTTTCTTTGGGACGCTGATGCCATGGTGATCAAACTGAAGTCTATCTTCGACAAGACTGCTCAAAAATGCATAAAAGTTAGCGTGGAATGGTGAACAAACTTGAAAGAGCGAGAAAAAAGCGAAAATGCAAATCCGTTGCCCCGCCTCAGTGCCCTGCCTCCGTTTTGCGCCAAAAAAGGCGCCGCAACTTTGACCGCTTACAGCGCCATGACAATGCAACCTAGAAAGCTGAAATTTTGGCTGCATCAACGTTGAAGCCTTGGCTATTCAACGCAAAAAACCGCATTCGAATATGATACTCCGGTGGGGAGATATAAGCACAAACATCCGGCGAGTATATTATGAAACACCCTGTATACTAAGGCACTTTGGATTCTTGGAACAAGCACAAGGGGGTTTTCCTTGTGTGATTTGAGGAAGTCTAGGGCAATTTAAACCTGTACCGACAAGAGAAAATGCATCGTATCGCAAGTGGCACTTGTCGATATGTAGGGTCATATTTGTCTAGTCATTTCCACTGTATGAACCAGATGCGCTAACAATTATAGGTAGCCGCGCGACCTGACCTATCTGTATTATACTTTTCCAGTGCATTTATATTACCTTATCGATCATTGATCAAAAAATGTACAGAGGGGTCAGCTCGCGACCACTCACTGCAGTTCTAAGCGCAACACTAGTTAAGAAGGAAGGATTACATGTCGACGTACGACCATTTTATGCTTCTTAATTTCATGCGAATTGCGTTGTTTAGCGAGTGCTCAGTCCAGAATTCCTGCCTTTCTGAGGGAGACGCCGTTTGACGCTGGAGTGACCAAGGCTGTGAAACGCACGTACAACACTATGGATCGCCTAAGGTATGTAGGGTACTATATGGATGGGGTAAACCCGGCCATGGAAAAATCCTGCTACCTTTAGTTTCACGGCTGCTTATCATCTCAGCAACCAATGGACCGATTGAGACACGTATGATATCGATCGATTCCTTGAACTCTCCTCTTTCAAATGAACTATTGGTTCATCATTTGCTGAAACAGCAAGGGCAAAGGGGTTTAGGTGGCCGGATTTACCCCATGGCCGGGTTTACCTCACGGTACCCTACCTGGGTATGTACTGTGTTTTGTCCGATGATACAGAAGGAAAAATTCATAGATTTTCAAATTGCAGCCAACGTGATTGATTTTATGAATTCTTGTTACATGGGGTGGTAGGATGGGAGAAAGTGGACCACCGACCATCGGGAATTAGGCTGAAGTTTTAACTAAAACAGTTGGTAGGTAATAGCTCACTTTCTCACCTCCTACACATTTGTCGCGGGCAAACTGTTGTGTTTTTATTTTAGCACCCGAATCGGCCTGTTTCTACGAAGATATCCAGCGTTTCGCGTTTTCATTCTTCTTTACATGGTAAGCTGCTGGCTAAATTAGAATGACTGTTGTGAAACTGTTTGGTACGTACTGTACATCACTACATGACATAATGTAGGTACAACTGTTTGGTACGTACGTACATCTCCTAGTAGGACGTACATCACCTTTATGTGTACACCTGTGTTTGATGCGTACAGCACCTGTACATCAATGATGTGAGACTGTACGTACGTAACGTACATCGCACATGTAGTGATGATGTTTTGTACATAGTCACATACGTACATACGATGGTACCCTATGTAATGCGGACATTGCATGCAAATGCTTACGTATACGGTACGTACAGTACTCTGTTTATTTATTTGCTTTGAGCGCAGCAAGGCACAGTGTATTTGTGTATGCTTTTATCTGTGTAGATATTGCTCCACTTGTGGGTAATGGTGGTTCTGTTGACCTACACACCTGAGATACATCCCGTAGGCTACAACCCGAATCCTGCACCACCACCCAATAAGGGATGAACGTCAGTAGTATGACGTACTGAACTGAGGAACGGTGTCATTACTAGCTTATCCTATTGACCAGTTGCGCTAACACTTTTGAGTGGTGGCAAGGTAAGCATGTACAGTATGTTTCTTCAGTATGCATTGTGTGACACCTGCTGTGTACATTCCTTTTTGTGGAGGTAGGTGGGGTGGGCTACTGTATATGGATTAGCTGCTGTGATACCATGAAAGCTACATATGGCCATATGGTGGTGGGTGTTATTATGACGTAAAGCCTGGTTTTGGCTGGACTGATGTTCTGAGATGAGGTACGTATTGTACCTATGACTATGCATATGGGTGTTCTGCGTAAATTGTGTTCGTATGATGTATGGCTATAAACAATGACGTAGTTTTGGGTCCATTATGATTTATGAGGCGGCGTTCTTTGTTGGTTGGGTGGGCGAAGGAAGTTTGACATTTGCGCTCTTTAGTCTGTTTATGACGTATTGAGTATTGACGGCATATGGTGGACATAGGGGTTTTGCAATAGTGTCATGCATTAGTACTGTAAAGGTAGGAATTTCCGGACGAAAGCAATAGTTTTCGTATTGGACTGACCAAGCGTCGAATTTGTATGAATGTACCGATGCATACGTCGTGACTGTGCATACTGTGCATACATACGTGCATATGGAAGGGACTGTGCATCCGAAAATTATTAAATCGTCTGAAAATCAAGTGACCCCTCTTTACTTACGTCCGAAAATTTCTTGCTATATAGTATACCTACATGCTTGACGTACATGCTCTAGCTCTATTTTTAGCTGCGTTTAAGGTACTGTGAGGTAAACCCGGCCACCCAATTGCTGTGAACAAACTGTTTCAGCAAAGAATCCAAATTAGCTCATTTGAAAGAGGCGAGTTCAAGGAATCGATGGTGTCTTCATTGGTGGGGGTCGATTTGGTTGCTGAGATATGCAGCATTGAAACTTTGGTCTGGTGGCCGGATATTCCCATGGCCGAGTTTACCCCAGTGCCCTAATGTGCATGTTTGCAAATGGCGGAGAATGGCAAATAAAATGCTCCTATAATCTCTCTGGTAATCTTCGCCCAAATGCACACAAAAGATAAATCTCCGTCTTACGCAATGTACACCAACTGTCACCGTCATTGTATGTGCACATGATCACGAGGAGCTTATTTAGCCTAGTCATCGTCGTTTTCTTTATTATTTTGTCGCTTGGTTGGACATACAGCAGGTCGCTTGTTGGCAACAAAAATCAGATCGATTGTGGACACGGCAAGTCTTATTTTTGTTGAACAAAATGGTGACGTTACGGTTGATGTTGCTCTTCTTGGCAGCAGTTATGCTGCCTAATGGTAAGCTGAGTTGAGCTGATCTATATGAATTATGATACTAATATCAAACAGTGGGACGCTTCAGACGTGCTCCGAATTTGCTCCGAGCGAGTTCGCTCCGAGTTTGGAATGACTTCGCTTTGAACCGAAACGAACGTCAATTGCTCACACGTCTTCGCATTACAAACTCGGTGGTTGTTCACACGCACGTTCCGAAAAACGGAGCGAGTTAGGTGCCAACCTGAGATTTTACATGTTGAAGCGTAAGTCAAGGCTGCGAATTCGGAGTTCACGTCTGAAGCGCCCAAGTATGAGTGGATGGATATGGTATGGCACACAGGATGAATAGGGTACATAAAATAAGCGTCGAACAAATGCCGAAGTCACCGCTTTCTTGGGCCCTGTTTTGTTTTACAGGCCTCTAATTATTTATTTCTTTATGAAATAAGTTTTTGGTCTTTATGAAATAATAGTTACTGGAGATATTTTTTTGAAAAATTCAAATTGAAAAGTCTCTTTTTTATCTGTTCCAACCTTATTATATACTGTATTTGCCAATACCATATCGTAATATTTTTTCTTTAGAACTTTATACGATATTGAGAACACACGACTTTTTGATTTGAAGCATCATCTTTCTGAGTTTGCTTTTTATCCTTTCAGTATGGAGTGCACCTGCCAAGCTGAACGGAGCCGTCGAGGAACTGGAAGGTCTGTCGAAGCATACAGAAACACTGGAGGATATCGAAAAGCAACTGGAAAAGCTACAGATCGAGCTGAAGTCTATGCAAAACACGGTAGGTAGGTTGTACTGTACTGTAGAGATGTAACAGGGCGAAATTTTTCAAAGTACCGGAGCCGGAGCCGGATCTGAAAAATTGCCCCGGCCGGAGCCGGAGCCGGATCCAGGCCCAGAAAATGCTGTAGAAAACTACCGTAAAAAAGATGCGCAACCATATTGCCAAAAATATATAATTCTGCTTAGGGGAAGAATGGACGGCTTGGTGTAAACTAAAGAAACCATCCCTGGCGCAGATTCGCCCCATTGTAATAGGTTTTTGAAATATCCAATACAATGGATATCCATTTATTTGGGTTTTACGAAACCATTACATTGGGTTTTACGAAACCATTACATTGGGTTTTACGAAACGAAATAATTGGGGAAACCCAATGTAATGGATTCGTAAAACCCATTACAATGGTTTCGTAAAATTATCGATTTTTACGAATCCATTACATTGGGTTTCTCCATTGTAATGGTTTCGTAAAACCCATTGTAATGGTTTCGTAAAACCCAATGTAATGGTTTCGTAAAACCCAATGTAATGGATATCCATTGTAATGGTTTCGTAAAACCCAATGTAATGGTTTCGTAAAACCCAATGAATTGGATATCCATTGTATTGGATATTACAAAAACCCATTACAATGGGGCGAATCTGCGCCAGGGATGGTTTCTTTAGTTTACACTAAGCCGTCCATTCTTCCCCTAAGCAGAATTATATATTTTTGATATTGCTCATTTTATTGCCGCCAAAATGCGTCACATAGTACATAGTACAAAGATGGGCAATTGACTCAAAATGCAGTTCCTTGAGAGCTGCAAAACAGTCTCATTCAAGAGTTTGCAAAAATTTGTGATCAAGTTTGATGGGAAAAAGTCATTTTCTTTAAGGGCAGTCTAGCAAAAAAGTGAAAAAGATAGACCGTGGATCCGGTACCGGATCCACCTTCATTATACCGGAGCCGGAGCCGGAGCCGGATCCAAAAATATGCCGGGATTTACCGGAGCCGGAGCCGGGGCCCCTGTTACATCTCTACTGTACTGCATGTAGGGTACTACTAAGGGGTGAAGTGAAACCCGGCCATGGGAAAATCTGGCCACCTACCCGAAGTTTCAGGGCTGCATATCTCAGCAACCAATGGACCGATTGAAACTAATAACTCTTATATCAAAAATATATAATTCTGCTTAGGGGAAGAATGGACGGCTTGGTGTAAACTAAAGAAACCATCCCTGGCGCAGATTCGCCCCATTGTAATAGGTTTTTGAAATATCCAATACAATGGATATCCATTTATTTGGGTTTTACGAAACCATTACATTGGGTTTTACGAAACCATTACATTGGGTTTTACGAAACGAAATAATTGGGGAAACCCAATGTAATGGATTCGTAAAACCCATTACAATGGTTTCGTAAAATTATCGATTTTTACGAATCCATTACATTGGGTTTCTCCATTGTAATGGTTTCGTAAAACCCATTGTAATGGTTTCGTAAAACCCAATGTAATGGTTTCGTAAAACCCAATGTAATGGATATCCATTGTAATGGTTTCGTAAAACCCAATGTAATGGTTTCGTAAAACCCAATGAATTGGATATCCATTGTATTGGATATTACAAAAACCCATTACAATGGGGCGAATCTGCGCCAGGGATGGTTTCTTTAGTTTACACTAAGCCGTCCATTCTTCCCCTAAGCAGAATTATATATTTTTGCTTATATCAATCGATTCCTTCAACTCTCCTCTTTCAGAATGAACACTTTGGTTCGTCAACTTTGAAACAGCAATTCAAAGGAGCTTAGCTGGCCGGGTTTACCCCACAGCCCAGTACCCTAACCGTAACCCGCATCACTATATTATGAACTTGCCGTTTCCGTATAATTTCCCGTAACCGTTGAGATCCCCCTTTAATTTTTTAGCCTCAAAAGGTAAAAGCCAATTGGAAAGTGAATACAGTGGGTCAAATGGAAGAATCGGTGCCGGGTGTCGCAAAAATGGACGGATCCACCGGGGGCGTTTTCTTCGACCGGCCAGTGGCGCCAAAGAGGCAAAGTGAGCCGCTGAAAAGGGATGAATCGCAATCGGCAGCTAGCGGAGGGGCAGCGTTTCGCGATAGTAAATAAAAGAGTTTTGGGGCCTTATTTACTATCGCGAAAAGCTGCCCCGCCGCTAGCTGCCGATTGCGATTCATCCCTTTTCAGCGGCTCACTTTGCCTCTTTGGCGCCACTGGCCGGTCGAAGAAAACGCCCCCGTTGGATCCGTCCATTTTCGCGACATCAGGCACCGATTCTTCCATTTGACCCACTGTATTCACTTTCCAATTGGCTTTTACCTTTTGAGGCTAAAAAATTAAAGGGGAATCTCGCGGTCACGGGAAATTAATGGAAAAGGCAAGTTATAAAGCGGTCTAGGTGGTTAGGGTACTGTACTGTGGGCTGTTGGGTAAACCCGGCCACCAAGGCCCCTTTGAACTTGCTTGCTTTTTCAGAGTGATGAACCAAGTAGCTCATTTGAAAGAGGAGAGTTCAAGGAATCGATTGATATAATATTTATTAGTTTCAATCGGTCCATTGGTTGATAAGATATGCAGCCCTGAAACTTAGACGGCGGATTTTCTCATGGCCGGGTTTACCCCTTAGTACCCTATATGCAGTACAGTAGAACCTACGGTGTTTTGCATAGACTTCAGCTCGATCTGTAGCTTTTCCAGTTGCTTTTCGATATCCTCCAGTGTTTCCGTATGCTTCGACAGACCTTCCAGTTCCTCAACGGCTCTGTTCAGCTTGGCAGGGGCACTCCATACTGAAAGAAAGGATGAAAAGTATTAAACTCAGAAAGATGATGCATGCAGCTTCAAAGTGTTCTCAATTATCAACAAAGTTGTATAAAGAAAAAATATTACGATGTGGCATTGGCAAAATAAGGTGGAAACAATTTGAATTCCAAAAATATCTCCAGTAAAGTATTGTAGCATTGGTTTAGAAAGACCAAAAAATTTTTTCATATAATAAATAATATAAACAGGGCCCAAAGAAGGGTGACTTCACGAGGTTTTTTTTTACTTTTTAGCCTTATTCATCCTGTAGCATATCCATCCACTCATACTGTTTGATAACACATTAGTATCACAATATTCATACGTGTAGATCAGCTCAGCTCAGCTTACCATTTGGCAGCATAACTGCTGCCAAGAAGAGCAACATCAACCGTAAAGTCACCATTTTGTTCAAAAATAATTAAGACTGTCGTGTCCACAATCGATCTGATATTTTTTTGTTGCCAACAAGTCGACCTGCTGTATGTATGCCCAACCAAGCGACAAAATAATAAAGAAAACGACGATGACTAGGCTAAATAAGCTCCTCGTGATCAAGTGCACATACAATGACGGTGACAGTTGGTGTACATTGCGTAAGACGGAGATTTATCTTTTGTGTGCATTTGGGCGAAGATTACCAGAGAGATAGGTGCATTTTATTTGCCATTCTCCGCCATTTGCAAACATGCACATTAGGGTACTGGGGTAAACTCGGCCATGGGAATATCCGGCCACCAGACCAAAGTTTCAATGCTGCATATCTCAGCAACCAAATCGACCCACCAATGAAGACACCATCGATTCCTTGAACTCGCCTCTTTCAAATGAGCTAATTGAGATTCTTTGCTGAAACAGTTTGTTCACAGCAATTGGGTGGCCGGGTTTACCTCACAGTACCTTAAACGCAGCTAAAAATAGAGCTAGAGCATGTACGTATACTATAAAGCAAGAAATTTTCGGACGTAAAGAGGGGTCACTTGTTTTTCGGACGATCTACTAATTTTCGGATGCAGAGTCCCTTCCAAATGACACGTAATACATCTGTACATTCATACAAATTTGACGCTTGGTCAGTCCAATACGAAAACTTGTTTTCATCCGGAAATTCCTACCTTTACAGTACTATGCATGAAACTATTGCAAAACCCCTATGTCCACCATATGCCGTCAATACTCAATACGTCATAAACAGACCAAAGAGCGCAAATGTCAAACTTCCTTCGCCCACCCAACCAACAAAAGTTATTAGAACAGACCGCCTCATAAATCATAATGGACCCAAAACTACGTCATTGTTTATGGTCATGCATCATCATACGAACAAATTTACGCTGAACACCCATATGCATAGTCATAGGTACAATACGTATTACGTACCGCATCTCAGAACATCAGTCTAGCCAAAACCAGGCTTTGCGTCATAACACCAACCACCATATGGCCATATACTATGTAGCTTTCATGGTATCACAGCAGCTAATCCATATACGTATATAGCCCACCCCCACATACAGGAATGTACACAGTACAGGTACCACACAATGCATACTGAATAAACAAACATACCTTGCCACCACTCAAAAGTGTTCGCGCAACTGGTCAATAGGATAAGCAAGTAATGACACCGTTCCTCAGTTCAGTACGTCATACTGACGTTCATCCCTTATTGGGTGGCGGTGCAGGATTCGGGTTGTAGCCAACGGGATGTATCTCAGGTGTGTAGGTCAACAGAACCACCATTACCCACAAGTGGAGCAAAATCTGCAAAGATAAAGCATACACAATTACACTGTGCCTTACTGCGCTCAAAGCAAATAAAACAAATAAACAGAGTACGTATATGTTCGTAATCATTTGCATGCAATGTCCGCATTACATACTGTATGTATTAGGTTCTTAAAAGTATACTTATACTTAAACTCAAACTAATAAAAGTATTGAATTTTGGCTTACTTTTACTTAAACTTAAACTAAAATTATTAAAGTATGACCTTCATACTTTTACTTATACTTAAAATATTTTGGTGATAGTTTAAGTAAAAATAAAAGTAAGATGAGCAGGGGAAATGCACAGGGGCAGGTGGATTAAAACTGAACTTCATAAGGTGGCACTGGACATTTTCACTTGTTCAGCAACTTTAGCAATATGTAAGCCCACTTTCAGCCGTTGCTCCATCAAAAGCAAAGGAAAAAGGGCAACTGTTCTGAAGAAAAATAAAATCAGGCTACATTTGCACATACTCCTAGGCATTTTTTCATACATAGCTACAGAATACCCACCAAAAATTAAGAGACGTTTTCTGTAAGGATTGAGAGTAGCCTGTAGTATAGGCGGAAGGGGGGTACTTTTTGTGAATCGAGATAATATGCCTATCGGATTCCCCATCAAAAACTGCATATGTTGATGAAGTTTTAGGAAAAAATTTGTTCAGGCAACATCGAGATATTCAAGGGTAAAGGTGGGCAGGTCGCATTTTTGCAGTTTTTCAACGTTCTTAGCCATATTTCAGCAACCGCAGGGCTTAGAGGGCTACAATTTGGTACACACATACATCCCATAGGGACCCAAGTCTGGACCAATTTTGAGCCCAATCGGCCACCTGTATGGCGAGATATAGCGTCACAAAGTGCATTTCTGTATATTTTGCACCTGTTGCAAATTTAGTTTTTTGAATACCACGGCGCGAATACATGCCCTGCACGGGGTAAAATTTTGACAGCAAGTAGAGAAGGGTTAGGCCTAAAAACTTTAGTACTACTGCAAAAAATCTCTATAATTGGAATTTGGACTACAGTCCTCTTGAATAGTGAAAAATACAGCAAAAATTTTCCCGCCTTTTTTATTTTTCAAGATAAATGAGCAATACCACTGAAATTTTTTCCTCATAAGTAGCCTATCTTATGTAGAATTTGATGTAGATTTCAAAAATAAAATTGTTTTTCCCAAAAAATTTAACCCCTAGCATATAATTTTGCAAAAGTAGTATATTTTTGTGAATTTAGGGTAAGGGTTAAATTTTTTGGGAAAAACAATTTTATTTTTGAAATCTAAATCAAATTATACATAAGATAGGCTACTTATGATGAAAAAATTTCAGTGGTATTGATCATTTATATTGATAAATACAAAAGGCGGGAAAATTTTTGCTGTATTTTTCACTATTCAAGAGGACTGTAGTCCAAATTCCAATTATAGAGATTTTTTGCAGTAGTACTAAAGTTTTTAGGCCTAACCCTTCTCTACTTGCTGTCAAAATTTTACCCCGTGCAGGGCCTGTATTCGCGCCGTGGTATTCAAAAAACTAAATTTGCAACAGGTGCAAAATATACAGAAATGCACTTTGCGACGCTATATCTCGCCATACAGGTGGCCGATTGGGCTCAAAATTGGTCCAGACTTGGGTCCCTATGGGATGTATGTGTGTACCAAATTGTAGCCCTCTAAGCCCTGCGGTTGCTGAAATATGGCTAAAAACGTTGAAAAACGGCAAAAATGCGACCTGCCCACCTTTACCCTTGAATATCTCGATGTCGCCTGAACAAATTTTTTCCTAAAACTTCATCAACATATGCAGTTTTTGATGGGGAATCCGATAGGCATATTATCTCGATTTACAAAAAGTACCCCCCTTCCACGTACTATGCAACCGCTACAGAAAACGTTTCTTAACTTAAACTCTTACTTAAATTATACTTTTACTTAAATTATGGGGCCCATACTTTTACTTAAACTAAAATAATATAAGTATGAGGTCATACTTTTACTTATACTTAAACTATTTAGCAGAAGCTTACTTTTAAGAAACTAGGTATCA
>JASAMW010004121.1:0-12232 GCA_030247985.1 Epsilonema sp. ZAB3_2 | reverse complement strand
TTTGTTGCTGCGTATGTGTATGGTAATATACAGCAGGGAAGTGATGCGTTGGCTCTGTACGCAAGGCTTTTTTATGAAGGTGGATTTCATGCAAATTATATATTGTGTATGCTAACCTGAGACGCTATGCATGCGCCGCACGGGCGGGTAAGAACACGGGAACTAGAAGTTTAGTGCCAAGTTCACCGAGATTTGCACAAGGCGGAAACTGCGACAGGGAACGGAGCGCGATATCACGAAGAGGCAGAAAGGGCGGGAAGAGGGGGAGCCAGACCGACACGTTGAAGTATGATAGTGCAGAGGAACTTTCTGTACGTACTACAGCTTCATACAGTGGGTGTATAGTCACACCGCTTGTTTCTTGCGAGAATACCGCTGGTTCAACTTCCACCGAATAATGCGACGTGCCGCGTTCCGTATGGCGAGGAGCCGGGCCCGAAAAGGGGGAGAATACAGCAACGGGAATCGAACCTGTTACCTCCACAGCTGCGGATGATAACCCCACCAGGGGACCGGTCCGGGGACTTTCGCGCGCTCCGCTCAGACCTAGAACTCACGTCACGGCCTTTGCAACGCGCCATACCGCAACGCAGTACCGTACAATTAAAGAAGGGCGCGTGGATTACCCCCAAACTGACAGTGGGCGTATTATTCCTTTATCCAGCAAGAAACTGTGACTACAGTGACTACCACATGCAATTGCACCTTTAGTTGAGTGCCACGTATGTGAAAAAGGTCAAAGGCAAATGGAAATGTAACTATTTGTTTTTAGGTTGTCTGCCCGTCTAAAGGTGCAATATATCAACGGGAAAATTGAGAAGGCAAAGAGGAGCGGCAACATTCGGATCCTATTCTCAAAAACCACATGTTGAAACACGGTATTAGGGAGGCGCAAAAGGGTAACGGAGTTTTTAATGAGTGATGCACCAATAGAGTAGGGTATGGCTTTACCAGTGAGAGAGCGGAAATAACCTACTTCTGTGTTTGCACCTAGTCTGCTCATTCAGCGGCTTCTGAATTCTAGGTATCCAGTAGGAAGGAGCGAGCGAAGAGAGAGTCTTACTGAAGGGGACCGACGGGGAATTTATGACCTGATGGGTGACGGTAGCATATTCACCATCTTGGCGAGTAATACCTATTACATACTTATACTACATAATAGAACATAAAATATACTAGCTGTTGTGTTGCAGTAGCTGCGGTTAGTACGATTCTCCAAGGGATTTGAAAGTAGCAAAACTCGAAGAGTCGAGAGAAGGGACACTTGACGACGCAGAAGAGTAAGTCTTGGCTTAAACCTATGCTAACTAACCAATGAATTCGCGCGATACGATGCATAAGTGTATACCTAAAACAGAGAGCATATGAGAAGACTTTTATTAGTAGTTAGGTGTGGCGGCAGTGGAATAAGGCTATGGAAGTGTCCTTCATGCTCGTTCGGAGGAAACACAGAAGAAATTCGGTGGGGCGGAAACCTATTTCCAGTGATATGTTCTTTTAAGATGTAAGGGGATATTGCACAGAGACCCTGCGGGAGAGCGGTCGAATAATACACCGTGGTGCCTAGAAGCAACCCGCCCCGCCCCAGCGCTCATGGGCGTAGGATCGGGCGCTTTCCACGTGGCTTATGAAATGGCATTAACACGTCCGGGTGCATCATGTGAATGCGGCATCATGCTTATTGCAGCATACCTCTCGGCACAATGAACGGAGCACGCCATTTTGGTGATTTGACGGTGTAGAAGTGGAGGCTTGTTGTCCGCCCAGTTCTCTCGAGACGCGCGGTCGGCGCTCACCCCACCTTCGGCAGCGGAGCGCGCTTTGCCGGCGGTGCCAGAGCCACAGGAGGAGGAGCGGCGAACGACGAGTCCCTACGGCGCGCGCCAGAGATGGCGGATATCAGGATTCCCGCCGCGCCGGTCAAGGCGCCGCCAAGTCGGCACCAAACTCTCCAACATCAGCGGAGCTGTAGGCAGAATCAATGTCGGGTAAGTAAGTATACACTCGCCGCGGTAGTTGCCTCACGGCTGAATCGCATCACTGAAGTCGTCCTTAACGAGACTTAAGCTCGGCTCAAAAAATACCAAAAAGCAACCTTTTTACTTCTGATACATCGGGTCATACCCCAATACAGGCCCAAATATTCGCAATTTGCACGGCGCTCAAGCGAATTTTTGAGTGCAAAAGCTTTTACCGTCTGCTTCGTGCGATTTCGTATTCCACATGCTGGACAACACATCAGGTACTAATGCCTTGATTATTACGTCCTTGACTCTTGCCGCCGCCAGCAGCCGACTTGATAGGGTTTTTGAGCAAATCGCATGACCTCCAGCTGCGACGCGAGAACACTCTCCCGCTTTGCTAGCAGTGTATGTAGACGCGCACGCGCTCCTCTGCCTTTCGTTCTCTGCGATGCTGCATGCTCGCGTTTCAGCGGAGAACTAGGACTCTGAGCTTTTCGCTGCTCTCTCTGTGTTCAATTTTTAATTAATGCACAACTACAACACGATGTGAGGTATGTACATGTACGTACAACGTGAGCCACTGTTTTCCTGTCTCGTTGGGAAACTTGCCGCACGGAAGGTTGTCGCGGTTGGCTGGGAGTCTAGTGGTTTTTTTGTTGCCTTAAGCCGAAGGCTTGGGTCCCACATTGGACGCCCGGCGTAGCCATGGTTGTCTGGGATCCTCCATATGCACACCATGCTCAGCACGCCGTAATGCAGTACGTTCGCGGTCCGGCAACGCCCAGCGAATGTCTCCGATGTGAGGAACCTAGTTGTTTCCACTGTTCTGTGAGGGTATGAACATGCCAGACTTCCTGGTTTTTTTTAATACTATGGCTATTGAAGGCCAAGCTCTTGTGACCTCCAACCTGCGTACTACTGCATCATTTTGGAAGAGCCTACGAGGAGTACTGAGAATTTTCTTACTGATACGTAAAATATACCTAGACTGTAAGCCGGGAGTGCAGAGCTTGTTAACGAAGGATTGAGCATACGCGCACTGCACGGCATAGATTGACTTCATTACACGTACTGGAGGGCGTAATCTTTCCAAGTTGGGGAGGGCTATGTATTATGTTACAAAACATCCCTGAAGTCGCTATGGTAGCCATGGGTGGCTAATGAAAAAGAGGGGGTCTCGTCATAGTCTATACTGAGGGGGGGTCTTGTCAGAGGGGGTCTCGTCATAACACACACACACACACACAGAGGGGAGGGGGGTCTCGTCATAGGGGGTCTCGTCATAGTCTATACACAGGGGGTCTCGTCATAGCTTACATACAGAGGGGGGTCTCGTCACAGGGGTCTCGTCACTGCTGATACACAGAGGGGGTCTCGTCACAGGGAGGTCGCCCTGTGACGAGACCCCATGACGAGACCTCCCTGTGATGGGGGGTCCCCACCTGGGGGACGTCCCCCAACTTGATGACGTCGTCCCCCAACTGGGGGATGCTGGAGGCGACACTCAGCCACATTGTAGGAGGCGCCACAAAAACTCATAAACTTGATGTTTCAAGTTTATGTTATACCTGAGACAGGTCGGTGTTTACCCAGGCAAAAAGGTGTGTGCAAAATTCTGCACGCACCTTAGAATGCTGGGTAAATACCGACCTGGAGCTCACCTCCCAGGTGTAACATAAACTTGAAACATCAAGTTTATGAGTTTTTTGCGGCGCCTCCTACAATGTGGCTGAGTGTCGCCTCCAGCGTCCCCCAGTTGGGGGACGTCGTCCCCAAGTTGGGGGACGCCCCCGGGCCCCCCACAGGTGGGGGACGAGATCCCTCTATGACGAGACCCCCCTGGGAGACCCCTCTGCGTCACAGAACCCCCCCCCCTCTGTGTATCAGCTGTGACGAGACCCCCTATGACGAGACCTCCCCCTGTGTGAATTTGTTATGACGAGACCCCTATGAAGAGACCTCCTATGAAGAGACCCCCCTCTGTGTGTATGTACCATGACGAGACCCCCTATGATGAGACCCCCTATGACGAGACCCCCTATGACGAGACCCCCCCCCCCTCAGTATAGACTATGACGAGACCCCCCTTTTCATTAGCCACCCATGGCTACCATAGCGACTTCAGGGATGTTTATAGTAACATAATACATAGCCTACCAACTTGGAAAGATTACGCCCCACAGTTCGTGTAATGAAGTCGATCTGTGCCGTGCAGTGCGCGTATGCTCAATCCTTCGTTAACAAGCTATCACTCCGGCTTACGTATAGGTATATTTTACGTATCTTTACGGTAGAATTCTCCATTACTATCATAGGCTACAATCCATTGACTCCAACCAGCGGAAACTAGAAACCAAGAGCCATGATCAGTAGTGCGCAGTGCCAAAGGTCACAAGAGCTTGGCCTTCAATAGCCATAGTAATCCTAAAAAAAACCAGGGAAGTTATGCACATGTTCATACCCTCACAAACCACACATCGAACAACAAGTTTAGGGTTCCTTCACATCGGAGACATTCGCTGGGCGTTGCCGGACCGCGAACGTATTGCATTACGGCGTGTCCATGACATGGGTGTGTATGCAAAGAATTGACAACCATGGCTACGCCGGGCGCATGCCCCTCCAATGTGAATGAGCCTTCACTTAAGCAACAAAACCACTCATATAAACTCCACCAACCGCAAAAAGCGACAACACATCACCACACGCTGCGGCAAGCTTTCCCAAAAAAAACGACGGAAACATCATCACTCACGTTGTACGTACATGTACATACCTATCACATGCGTGTTGTAGTACGGGATAGTTGTGGTAATATTGAATTGAACTACAGAGAGACAGCGAAAAGCTCAGGGTCTGCCTAAGTTTTGCTCCGCTGAAACACAAGCATGCACATCACAGATAGAGCGAAAGGGCAGAGACAGCGAATACGCACGCGTCACGTACATACACTGCTAGCTAAAGCAGAAAATGCCCTCTTTCTTCGCGTCGCACGAATCGAGGTTAGCATAGCTAGCTGGGATTCTGTCAAACGCAGGATCAACCACAACACACATTCCATACTTATGCAAGCAATCGGCTGCTGGCCAGCAGGCAACGGTCAAGGACGTAATAATGACATTCATGCCTAATATCTGTCCAGCATGCTGAATAGAATCGCACGAAGCAGACGGTAGAAGCTTGCACTCAAAAATTCGCTTAACGGCATGCAAATTGCGATGCTTCCAGCATTCTCTGTTGAGCAGTTATGATGCCAATGTCATATCAGAAGTAAAAAGGTTGCCTTTTTGGTATTTTTGAGCCAAGCTTATTCTACTTAAGGACGACTTCCATGAGATGCGATTCACCGTGAGGCAACAGTACCAATACGCAAACGCGCGCAGTCTACCACCGCGACTGTATACTTACTTACCGACATATAATTCTGTACAGCTCCGCTGATGTTGGAGAGTTTGGTGCCGACTTTGGCGACGCCTTGGCGCACGGAATCCTTGATATCCGCCATCTCTGGCACGTGACTGCCGTAGGAAGCATAAGACGCTCCTCCTCCTGTGGCACTGGCACCGCCGCCGAACAGCTCCGCGCTGCCGATGCCCGTGGCGCCTTCGAAACGCGACAGATTCGCACGCGTCTCAAACTGACAAAAGAAACAACCTCCACTTCTACACCGTCAATCACCAATGACATGTACGGTCGTCTGTGCCCAGAGAGTATGCTGCAATAAGCATGATGCCGCATTCACATGATATAGAGAGAAAATGCGCGTGGCGTACGCCCGGACGTGTTCATGCCATTTCATAAGCCATGGAAACGCCGATCGTACGCCCAGTGCACATGAGCGCTGAGCAGCGGGCAGGTTCCTTTTTCTCTGGGCACAGACTGTGCTGCTAATCAACGGACCGGTTCCTCCGCAGGGTCCGGTGCACGTGTGCAATATCCCCTCTTACATCTTTGCCTCTGTCTCCGAAGAACATATCACTGGAAATGGCTTTGGCCCCACCGAATTTCTTCTGTGCTTCCTCCGACGACAGTGAAGAGGACACTTCCATAGCCTTATTCCCACTGCCGCCACCTCGGGGCGTACTAAGGCGTCTGGAAAAAGTCTTCTCATATGCTCTCTGTTATACACTTATGCATCATCTATCACGAGCAAAATTCATTGGTAAGCGCAACGCTGGCGTCTAACGCAAAGTACTAAGCCAAGCTTTACTCTTCTGCGTCGTAGAATGTCTCCCTCTCTCGACTCTTCGTTTCTCTGCTTTCAAATCCCTTGAAGAAATCGTCGTCTAAGCCGCCACTACTGCAACACAAGCACCGCTCAGATATGTTATGTTCTATTATGTAGTAGGTAGGTATAAGTATGTAAGATAGGTACTACTCGCCAAGTAGTGAATGCATACTGCTTACCGTCCACCGGTGGGTTCGTTGAGAATTTCCCAGTCGTCTTCGGGCTCCGGCTGCTTCTTCCTCATAAACTCTCTCTTCGCTCTCACTCCTTCCTGCTGAATTGTTTGAATTTCGGAAGCCACTGAATGAGCAACTCCACTGCAACACAGAAGTTAGTTATTCGCTCTCTCACTGATAAAGCCATACCGTACTGTATTTATTGGTGCATCACTCATTAGAACAACGCAAAAGCGCATCGTTATGTAAAATGTGCAGTAGTGCTCCGTTACCCTTTTGCGCCTCCGAAGCCCATGCCCAGTCGTTCAACGTGTCCAACTTTGGTAGGATCCGAATGTTTCAGTCGCTCCTCTTCCTTCTCAATTTTCCCGCTAATATCCTGCACCTTTAGACGGGCAGACAATCTGAAAACAAATCGCTACATTTCCATTTGCCTTTGAGCCTTTTCATCCCAGCGTGCGTGCGTACTCAAGCTAAAGGGTGCCGCTTTATTGCATGTGGTAGGTACGTGTAGTCACAGTTCCTTGCTGGATAGAAATAAAGGAATAATACGCCCGCTGTCCGTTTTGGGGGTCGGAATAGCACGCCTTTCCTTATTGTTACGTACTGCGTACGTATGGCAATAGCGTCCGAGGCCAGTAGTAATGTACGTAAACTAGTTCTAGGTATGTAAGGCGAGTTTAGCCAAAAGTCCCCGGACCGGTCCCTGGTGGGGTTGCTAGTCCGCAGCTGTGTCCGAGGGTAACGGGTTCGATTCCCGTTCGGTCCTATTTCTCTCCCCCCTTTCGGGGCCCGGCTATCGCCATACGGAACGCGGCACGTCACATTATTCTCGTGGAAGTGGAACCAGGCATTCTGCGCAAAACGGGCAGAGGGTTTTCTCAAGCAGCTGACTACATACACCACTGTATGAAGCTGTAGTACGTACGGAAAGAGTTCCTCTGCACATTCATACATACTTAGACATGTCGGGTTCTGGCTCCTCCTTCGCCTTTTCTGCCTCTTCGTATCTCAGTCTGGCGGCTTCTTCGCGTTCCTTGTCCGCAGTTTCCGCCTTGTGCTCAATCTCGGTGAACTTGGCACTGACTTTCTGAGCTCCCAGTCCTTTCTTACCGCCCATCTACACACGCATGCATGCATAATAACGTCAGGTTACTAACATACACAATATAGCAATGATGAACGCAATGCCCGCCTTCGATATTGCATGAAATCCACTTCATAAAAAAACAACCTTGCGTTACAGAGCCAACACAATCACAGAAGCTTCCCTGCCACATATATTACCATACACATACGCACAGTGTAATCCCACCGTATACATTTCTCAATCTCACCCCTTCCTTCTTTGGCTTTGCCAATAACTCCTTTATTTTTTTCTTCCCACCCGTCTACACACACGAAAAAGTACGTATGTACATATCCCAGCTCTGTTGCCTTGTCTGCAATCACAACCCACCAGCCAGCATACTACGCAATTTACCTACTAATAACAAACGCCCATGAGATAGCAGTAGTGCACTACACCAAGTGGTGAATTCGCCTTGCCCCATAGGAGGTTCCGTTTTCGCACTCCTCGCCGATTTTTGAGCTGCAGTTAGCAAACGCGCAAAGCACGCCGAAGCAATTACTTTTTTGCAATTTTGGTATATTTTTGAAAAAGTAATTGCTTCGGCTTTATTTGCGCGTTTGCTAACTGCAGCTCAAAAATCGGCGAGGAGGGCGAAAACGGCACTTCCCTCTTATGGGGCAAGGCGAATAGTAAACTGACGGGAGAGTTCACATGAGTTTGAACTTCGAGCTTCACGCGCAAAAACGTTTAGTGAGTTTCAACTACGTATATGGTGAATTCACCGTGAGTTTACTCAGCAACACGTGTGTAGCGCACCAGTGACAGGTGAGACGCTTAAACTTACCCCTTGCTTTTTTGGCGCTGGTTTCCTGGCGCCTATCGTGGTTTTCCTGTGCTCTTGCTCTGCAGCAGTAGAAGAAGGAGGCTTGTGCTCTTCGTTCAGTACGTCAACACTTGGACCTGTCACATATCGAAAGCAAACAAGATACGTGCACTGATAGAAGCACATATTCTTAGCATGCAACGTGCTACGCTACGTACACTAATACAGAGACTACTGCAGTGGCGGAAGACAGTTCTGCGAAAACTATGAAGCAAGACGTCTGTATCTTTCCCACTACCTTCTCCGTTCATATCGTCCGGGTGTTTATGCTGTCCCATGTACATGTCATCACTCATGCTGATCTCTGAGGGATTACGCGGCATGTTGTTCTCGTGTTCCTCGAAAAAGTCCGTTTCCAGCGCCCCCTGAGGCGACAACTGCTCCTGCGACTCCAAGTGCAACTACAATAGTGTAACTCCATCACCGCCCATTCCCACAACTGCGTTTCACTCCAACTCGCAAAAATGGTGCGTTTCAGACGTGAACTCCAAATTCGGAGCCCTGACTATGCTTCAACATGTCAAATCTTCGAGTTCGCTTCGAACTCGCTCCGTTTTCCATACGTGCGTGTGACCTGCCGAGTTTGTAACTCGGAGACGTGTGAACCACCGAGTTTAGCTCCGAATTCGGAGGCTCCTCGGAGCGAACTCGCTCGGAGCAAACTCGGAGCACGTCTGAAGCGCACCAATGAGTGGTGATCAATGGTGTCATGGCTCAATCACATCGGGGACAATTTGGGTGTGGGTGCTGGAGAGTGAAAGTATGCCGCATATTATTCAAGCTAGTCCATTCAAAAGATCATTGACTTCCACTTTGCGTACTTCGCGCGGCTGTGGGGCGAACCCCCATCTTCTTGGTGCCACGGTTTTCTCAGCATTCTTGAGTATATTTGTAAAGGATGACATCAGCGAGTTTCCGCTGCACTTGGCTCTTGTACTCAAGATGCGAAAATACGACGCACCAAAAAAGAAAGATGGGGTTTCGCCCCACAGCCACGGGGGCGATTTCAATGGGGCAAACTAGCAGAAATAGAAAGTCCAGAGGATGATCTTTTGAATGAACATAGTTTGAAACGCATAATACACGCGTGCATGGATCCCTTTAATACGGGCACCTACTGTGACGGACCGCTCCTTCACTCTTACTGAGCGCTTGGTGACATGGACTACTGAATAGGTGCGGCATAGACTACTGAATAAGTCCGTATTTAGCAGTCTACGCAGCACCCAGCACCTAGCACCCAGCACCCAGGGAATTCCAACGGGTATCGGGGACATGCGCTGGGCGCACGCCAAACAAACCTCAAGGCGCAATTTTCTCCACTGTGAATGAGCCTTTTGAGTTACCTTTGTGCCGTGTAGTCGCATAGCGGCCACAGCCGAATGATGCAGTTTCTCTCTGTACAATTGAGCAGCTCTACTTTTGTACTTCTGCTGTGCGTCCGTCGTCGTACAACCATGTTGCCGAAAAAACTGCGTCTGAAATGGGATATCCAAATAATAGGTTTTACGAATGTCTGCCAAGTGATTCCCTGCACCTTTTCACTAGTGACTAGTCGGCCCACATACTGTAGGATCATGTTTTTGATGTTATTGCGCTTACAGCAGGATTATTTCCTCCGCATTGCATGGCGCGCACTTGAAGCCACGTCCAGTTAGTGTCCAGTTGAGTGGAACGAACGAAAGACACGTGAACTCCGAGGCCACGATGAATAGCCGAACAGTCGATACAAATGTACACGCCGTACGTCACACTGGCCCATGTTGGATTCTTCGCAGCGCAGTCAAAACAAAGCTGCAACAACACAACTTGTGTCACAAGAGAACAAGGATGTATGAGAAACACTTGTGCGTTGTCGAACAAGACACGCTCGCTCATATACCTTGTTTGGGGCATAAGAACGAAGCTTCTTGAATACGGCGATGAGATCCGCCTTCGTAGGCCCCTCGTCCGTCATCTTGTATCAGACCCTGGAAGACCACAAACAGTCTGATA
Organism: Epsilonema sp. ZAB3_2; assembly: GCA_030247985.1. Taxonomy (NCBI): domain Eukaryota; kingdom Metazoa; phylum Nematoda; class Chromadorea; order Desmodorida; family Epsilonematidae; genus Epsilonema; species Epsilonema sp. ZAB3_2. Next base: position 1,914 of record JASAMW010004121.1, on the reverse strand, counting down.
GATCTAGCTCCCTCTTGTCTGATCAATCCAATTTATTCTACTGCGAGCTCCAAGGAGGATGCTGAATCTGATTTTCTTTCTTTTCTCCGTGCGTACGTACGTATATGTATATGTATATCGATATCGCTCTTCTCTTCGCTCTTCTCCCTCTCTGCTCCTTCCTGCTCCTGCTGTTTCTTCGGCCACGTCGCTCTTCGTACTCATGCAAAATTGCGATAGGTAAAAAGTAGTTACGGTAGCTATTCAATAGGTTTCCAATCTGTTGTTGCAGTCGAGTGGTGTCAAGTTGCCTTCGAAAAATTTTCTCACCATCATAGATTTCTACAACAAATTTTTGAACATAGTGACCAGACACCGTCGACGTGGAGCATCCAGTGGCTTTCGCTACTCTGTCGAAGTGGAAGTAAATAAACAAAGTAGATGGATGGCAAAATCAGTCATTTGCAAACCTATTCGGAAGGTTTTTTATTGAGACACCAGTACGCCGCCATCGGCTTCCGCGGTGGCGAACTGGATCCAAACCGGTCATACAACATAAATTGTGTTCTGTAATTTTTTATTTATTGATCATGTCAATCTCGATAATGATCTCAGCATCAGCATGATCAGCATGACTGGCAACTCGTTTTATGTAGAGTATTTTCTCTCCAGATTACTGCACACGAAGACAGCGAAAAGGAATAAAGCACCTCTTCAAATAAGCAAATGGCACATAATGTGGCACAATGAGTGACAGACGAAACTCGAGGAAAAAAGCATTCATTTCTTGTTTCTTATTTTTATGAACATATAGTGATCGCATTTTATTATAAGGTCAGTGTTCTAGTCGACAGCATCTTCCACCGTTCCAAAAACAGCGGAGTGTTCAAGCCAAAGACGATGTCATACAGCAAGCAAAAGAACTGAAAAAGCCTCAAGTGCCAGCGCAATGGTAACGTTTATGTACACACACACAGGGCGAACACCTTACTATGCAAAAATTGAGAGGTCCTATATTGGACTACCTTATTTACCCATGCATAGCCCCCCCCCCCCCCCTATGCATAGCCCACCCCCCCCCCCCCCCTCCCCCCCCCCATGCATAGCCCCATATTGGCAAAACATAAAAAATGCCCTATGCATAGCCCCCCCCCCCCCCAGGCCTAGCCCCATATGTACTGTACAGTACCTTAACCTACCTACATAAGCTGGTCATAAGCTACCCCATTAGCCACTCCCACACCAAGCTAAGATGCCTATAAGCCTGCTTGGGGGTGTATTGTACTAGAATAACCCTGTTTTGGCGGCTCAATTATGCCCTAAAACACATGCTTTTGACCTAAAAAACATGCCTCGCGCACCTCTCAAAAACATAAAAAATGTCCCATGCATAGCTCCCCCCCCCTCATCGCATACCCCCCTATGCATAGCCCCCCCCCCCCTTCCTATGCATAGCCCCATATAGGACCTCTCAATTTTTGCATATGGGGCTATGCATGGTAAATGCGGTATGCATAGGGGGCTATGCATGGGACATTCTTGAGAGGTGCGTAGAGGCATATTTTTTAGGTCAAAAGCACGTCTTTTAGGTCAAACAGGGTTATTCTATGTAGTACAATACACGCCCAAGCAGGCCTACAGGCATCTTAGCTTAGCTTGGTGTGTGGGAGTGGCTATGGCTAGTTTATGGCCAGCTTACATAGGTAGGTTCAGGTACCTTACAGTACATGGGGCTGTGCTATGCATAGGGCATTTTTATGTTTTGCCAATATGGGGCTATGCATAAGGGGGGCTATGCACCGGTAAATACGGTAGTCGTCTTCTCATTTTGCGAAATGCTTACTGCGGAAGCTCCATACATAACACTCATATTTCCTGCTGCATTATTGAAATGAAGCGAAAATCCAGCGGAAATTACGGTAGAAATTAGGTAAG
>JASAMW010004120.1:0-35113 GCA_030247985.1 Epsilonema sp. ZAB3_2 | reverse complement strand
TGGAGGAGGAGGAAGATGAGGAGGACGAAGGGGAAGAGGAGGGAGCCGGCCTCTCGCCCGATCAGATGGAACGCCAGTGTCTGGGAAGGGTGCTGGGAGCTGTACGCATACTCGAGGAGAAAGTCTTTCACGCCAACATACACCTGGGGGTAAGCTACGTACATATTATTTCTTGATGCGTTTAGATGCCGTGACTTGGGTAGTTTCATCAGCAGTGAAAAAGCTCATACCGAATAGCTCATCTGAAAGAGGAGAGTTCAGGAAATCGATTGACATACGTGTAATATTATTGGTCGCAATCGGTCCGTTGGTTGCTGAGATATCCCTGAAAGTTCGGTGACCGGATTTTCCATGGCCGGGTTTACCCCATAGTACCCCCTACCTGCTGATTTCTAACGGTACGCTAGTTACAAGGAAATTCTCACGATAAATGAAGAGGTCCAGTGTCCATAAGCTAATTGATCATCGTTCTCGTAATGATGCCTTACATAGCGGTGGTTGATGAATCAGTTCTCTCTTATCTGACACAGCCTCTAATATTCTTGTAGGAATGGAGGCCGCCTGGTTTGGCTACGGAGCCGCACGGGAACAGTGGGGGCCAGACGGCAGAGGAGGAGGACGACGAGAGCAGCAAGCAGTCCTCGGCTTCCTCCTCCTCCTCGGCCTCTTCTGGCTTTTCCGATCTGCTGAGCAAGGAGGAAGAGCGGAGGAGTCGAGGCGAGCTGATGGCGGAAATCCGAGCCCGACTGAGACAGGTGGAACTGAGCGTGGAGCGACGATATCTCAAGTCCCCCTTTCATTACGGGTACGGCGCAAGCAGTGTCCGAGTTTACTCCAAGCGAATTCGCTCCGAAGAGCCTCCGAATTCGGAGCGTATTTTGAGCGTAATTCGGTTATTCACTCACACGTCTCCGAGTTCAGGGCTCCGAATTTGGAGCGAATTCGGAGTTCACGTCTGTGGCGCCCCAGTGACTGTTGTACGGTGTGTGGACGGGTTATACAAATTGTCCTATGAACGAAGGAGTAGTTTTCTGTGTGTGCTATGTATTGCAGGCGTTCAATTTTACCCGATTCCATCATGCAGACGACCTCTGGAGGAAGCGAATCGGATTCACCCGCGCCTCTTCCCACTTCATCCTCAGATGCTGGTGGTGAGTATCTTTCCACATGACTCGTGTACTGCGTGTTCCTTCCGTTGTTGTTATGCAGGGTGGTATACGTGCATATTGTGCGATGTATGGTTGCTTTTGTTCAGCAGGTGGGAAGACTGCTTGTACTTGCGCGGCTGAGGAGGAGAAGGAAGGGGAGAATACGAACATGGGGGGTGAGGAGGAGGAGGAGGAAGTGGAGGAGATTCCGCTGCAGCTGGAGAAATGGCGCGAAGGCGTGGAAACGGCGCAGAACGCTGCACAGCTCATGCTCTGCGTCCTGCAGATGGACGCCAACGTCGCCTGGGAGAAATCCATCATGAGAGCTGTAAGTACTCTGTATCATATCATGAGTATTAGTGTTGCTAAATACGTTAGGAATTGGACTATGTTTCGAGCTTTTTTTATAAAGATCTACAGTTTTGCCAAAAATTGATGAATGTGGACAATGGTTAGATGTTATGCTTTTAGTCGTGCCAGATTTGTCGTGGTGTGCAGGACGAGTCGAAGCTGTTGCTGTGCGACGGCTGTGACATGGGATATCATACGTACTGCTTCAAGGTATGTGCAGTATGTACGTACGTAGATAGATGCCGTATGTACTTGCATTTGTCTCTCCCACGCTACCTTCATCTGGCATCCGTTTGCCGGAGGGGCTGTAGCCTGTTCAGCGAACTTCTAGTGAGCAAGATAGCGTAAACTTAGCAGTGGCTGTGCTTGTTTACAGCCGAAAATGGCGGGTATTCCATCCGGCGACTGGTTCTGTCCGGATTGCATTTGTCGAGCCACGGAGGCGCCGTGCTGTCTGCTCTGCTGCAAGCAGAACGGAGACTTCCACGAGTGCTCCGAATGCTCCCACTTCTTCCACACAGCCTGCCTCGTCCACAGTAAACAACCGTCCACGAGTCAGCAGCAGCAGCAACTGACGACTCCGTCTTCACTACTGGGTGGTGAGCTGGAACGACCTTCTTCTGCCTCGCTCGGAGCTGCGTCTACTGCCTCTTCCTCAGACGGCAAACAGCAGAAGCCGCTAAAGACCCACACGATCTCCAGTGGACCCACCTGGAAGTGCCAGTATTGCACTAAGCCGACTGGAAGCAGCGGAAGAAAGGTGCATTTGAATACCCATATCCTCCTGTAATACCGTATTTTCCGGTGTGTGGGGCTATACATAACAAGGTGCAGTCCATTGGGTTATGCACCGGAAAATACGGTATATCGTGTATGACTACATACAACAAAGACGTTCAGCTATATGAATCGGTATGAACTATGCATATGTAGCCACTGATATCGGGTGTGGTGTGGTGCGTGCATGAGTAGGTGTAGGGTAGGTCGCACGCAGTGTACGTCACGTCACACGCCCGACTAATTTTCTGCCTGTTTACAGAAAAGTAGCGGAGCACCGCAGCAAACAGGAGGCTCTTCCTCAGCGCGTAAACTGTCCACAGTGAAGCAGCAGCAGGAAGGCAGCGGCAGGAAGGAGTCTACAGCTTCGTCCGTGAACAGCAGCACACCCGGCGGAAAGAAGCTGGGCGGAGGAGGAGGAGGAAGCGGGAAGAGAGGACGGAAATCCACCTCCGGCAGCAGGACTGCATCTCCGGCGCGAAAACCCACGCCACTCACCGCGGAGGAACTGTGCAGGTGAGATAATATCCACCACATGCAGTAAGGCGATTGGGTTGGTCGATGGCGACCCCGCGGCATTTAGTGAAAGTTTGGATCGGTGTCTATTCTTCTTTTCACTCGCTCCTTCACTCGCTCCTTTGACGCTTCCAGATGATTGTTCAAGGTCGACGACCCCGCAGACACCGATCCAAACCTTCACTACATACCGCGGGTTCGTTATCGACCAGCAGCCCAATCGCCTTACTGCATATGGTAGATAGGAGAGCTTGCGGAGACAAGGTGGCTCCATCCGTTGTGGCTTCGTGGCGTAAAATAGAGAAGGAAGACAGTGGTGCCGGTGCGCTATACACATGTGCGTTGACTGTGCCTCAACATGTCAATTCTCCGAGTTCGCACGGAACTCGCTCCGTTTTTCCAAACATGCGTGTGAACAGCCGAGTTTTGTCGGAGACGTGTGAGCAACCGACTTTCGTTTCGGTTCAAACCGAATTCACTCTAAGTCGCTCTGAACTTTCTCGGAGCTTTCTTGGAGCTCGTGAGTAGCGGGCCAGTGGAGTTTCGATTCCCAGAGAGCCCATCCATTGTGGTGGTGAAAAGTGGGGCAGACGTTGTAGTACGGTAATTTTATGCGTGAAACTTTTCATTCTTCTGTTGCAGTATGATGTTGTCTGAGTTGGATGCGCACAAGGACTCGTGGCCTTTCAAGCTGGCAGTGAATCTCAAAGCCTTTCCTCTCTACAAGAAGGTCATTCGCAAGCCCATGGACTTCTCGCTGATCAAAGCCAAACTCAACACCCACAAGTGAGCAGCCAGTGCTGTATCTAAACGTACAACACGACTGTGCGGACGCTGCTACTTGCATGTCAATTCATGCGTGGTATAACTTATTGTGGAATGTAGGGTTTTTGTGGGGTCGGACACCTAAGCTTTTCTGAACTTGCCGCTTCAGCAAATGATGAACATGGTAGCTCATTTGAAAGAGGAGAGTTCAAGGAATCGATTGGTAGAATACTTGTCTCAATCGGTCGTGTGATTGCTGCGAAATACTAGGTGTCCGGGTTTACCCCATAGTACCCTACATGCATACACTAATGGCGGTCTGTCCTGGCTGTAGGTACGAGAACGGTGATGACTTCGGCGATGACGTGAAGCTGATCTTTCGCAATTGTAAGACATTCAACGAGGATGATTCTCCAGTGGGAAAAGCAGGGCATTCGCTCCGCAGATTCTTCACTAAGCGATGGAAAGAACTGAGAGAAGCACATGGCTTATTGACCGTAACAGTAACTTCACCTCGCAAAAACTCTCTATTATCTGTCACCGCTACACCGCCCGCTTCAACTTCCAAAACGGATTGAATTTGTATGCAATATGCATACATACAAACTGTACGTAGCTATAGCTGTGACTTTTGATCGTGGTACAATCAGGAATATATAATCTTCGAACATTATCTAATGTTATGTATTCCTGGTACAATGATAGGCTCTGCATTTTTTCGAGATGTTTTCCTTCTGTATTGTTCACGAAATGCAATCAATCAGCATCATATGATTGCTGTTTGTTGTCTCCATTCTGATGCTTTGTGTGTAGGTGTAAACTGGACTTGGGAATTGGATAAGGAAGGTATAGGTTGCGCTGTTTTTAGCAGCTCGTGCTTGTGTGATGACATGGTGACAAATATTTTGATGGCGCGCGCGTGAAGCTTTGAGGTGTACCTGCAGTAGTCTTACTAGAATTTGACATCATTCAAGCTGCATCTTGGGATCTCCTTTCTCGATTTGAACTCGGTATTTTCGTGCTGATGAAGTGCGTTTGGATTCTGGTTGAGTGTATGCATGTGTAGGAAAGAGTAGGTGCGTGAGCACTGCAGAAAGTTTGTCTCAGTACTGTATTTTGTGATCAGGTATTTGTTCTTACTGTTGTTGTGTCTTTTGAGTTTACTTGCGTCCTTACTATCGTCATACGAGAGATTGAATGAAGATGAAGAGTGGTAACTTTTGATAATTGTAGGTACAAAATGTGAAGTGAGGCCATTTTGTTGTAGTGTCCTTCTTGAGGCCAAGTAAATTATTTGTTCACAACTTTGCGTGGGCTGTTGATTGAAGAAAAAGGCAAGCAAACCGACGTGTACAAAGTTGCATTGAAAGCCATCTGTATAGTACGGTACTGTCAATATCCCAAAGTTACCATGCATGCATGATGCTTCGTACAGGTCTTGTCTTGTCGTCTCTGGTCATTGAGAAATAATAATGGCCAGCAGTGGACCTGCATCAACCAATGGCACTGGCTGGTTTACCAGTGAGCTGCAGTCGATGATGTTCGCTTTGGGCGACAGTCGTCGACCGAGCGAGGAATCGGCAGAGCTGATGGAATCTCTGGTCGGCTCCGAACTTCGCCGTTTAGTCGCCGCAGCCGCAGCCTGGTGCAAGGAGTCGCCAGCTGCAGCTGCAGCAGTGGACCTGACTGCAGATGAGCTGCTGTTTCTGTTGCGAAAGGACCAGCCGTTGTTTGCTCGTTTGCTGGCGCACTTGAGAGCGAAAGACGCGAGCCAGCGACTGAGCAGAGAGCTGGACGCGGATGAGCAGCTGAAAGCGGCGGAAACGCCCTCCTTCGAATCGAAGCGAATGCGATGCGTGCGACAGGCGATGGCGCGGTGGGATGTGACCGGAGAGTTCACGGCGCTTCTCTACGAGGATCAGCCGGCAGGAATCGGCGGCGCTGCTGCTGGTGCTGGATTTCTGGATCCGGTGAAGAGAGAAAGTAAGCGCATTTTCTATCCTACCGGCCTGGCCTGCTGGGCCATATTGATATTGGAGGTAGTGGCATTTTCTTTACGGCTGTGTGCATGTACTTTTGACAGCTTACTTGTACATGTGCATGAATGCTAAGTATGGTTCCAGTAGATCCAGTTCCAGTAGATGGGGTGCAGGGCTTCAGTCATGATCCACCCCGCTCTGCGCGGGCCGAATTGAATTTCTACCCATTGCAGAATGCTAAGTATGGTATTGTATCAGCTGTCCGTCGTACGGGTACAGTGTGTGTATGTTTATTGTAGGACTGCACAGACTGAACGTTCGCGCTTCCAGTATGGATGAGCGGGAGTACATGCGCTTCACGGAGGCTCGCCAGATCTCGTTGTGCAGCAAGCAGAACGCTCGACGCTTCAAGGACTGGATCTTCTGCACTCCGCAACTCTGCCACCTCAGACCCGACCAGCTGGCACTGGAGATGCTGGCCTTTCTGGCTCACGAACTGGTGGGCACGCTGGTGGACTTCAGTCTGATCGTGAAGGACGAGAACACGAAGAGAGGGGAAGAGCTGGACACGGCGCGTTTGCCTCCGCTGCCTGCCGCCGCATCCACCTCTCCTACTTCTGCTGCCTTATTGACTCCTGGTATGACTTTGGGGATCCTCTTCTAAAGTCCTGGAGAGAAGAGCTTGAGTTCCCCTACTACGCGAGTGAAGGAAGAGTAATACGGGATAATTCGGACCGGGAAAATTCGGGTCACCTCAGCCTTTTTATGAGACAAAGACGATCACCCCAGCAAGAGTACAATCGCTAGATAGCCTAGTGCACCTGGCAATAGGTTGGGTTGGATGGTTCGAATTACCCCCGGGCCCTGGCCCGAATATATTGCAGTGGTGGGGTACTATGTGGTAAACCCGGCCATGGGAAAATCCGGCCACCTAAGTTTCATGACTGAATGAATATCTCAGCAACCAATGGACCGATTGAGACTAATACGTATATCAATCGATTCCTCGAACTCGCCTCTTTCAAATCAGCTTTGATTCATCACTTACTAAATCAGCAAGTTCAAAAGAGCGTAAATAGGTAGCCAGGTCTACCCTATGACCGGGTTTGCCCTACAGTACCCTATGTCACGCAAGTGAGCAGAGCTGGCATAGTTTCTTCTCTCCAGCGACCGACTTGTGTACTATACCATCACAGCAAATAGTGTCAGAGAACGATATCATAGCTCACCATAAACATCGTACTTACAATATGTACAGTACCTACATACTTTGTTATGTCATGCCATTCTCATGCCGCGATGACAGACTTCCTTGTTCGCCACGCAGTTGGAACGCTTCCTTGTTTATTGCATCAGGTGCTACGGATGCTTACCGTATTTACCGGTAGATAACCCCCCCCCCCCAATGCATAACCCCCCCCCCCCCCCCCCAATGCATACCCCCATATTGGCAAAACATAAAAAATGCCCAATGCATAACCCCCCCCCCCCCCCCCCCCCTATGCATACCCCCATACGGTACAGTACCTGAACCTACCTATGTAAGCTGGTCATAAGCTACCCATAGCCACCCCCACACCAAGCTAAGATGCCTATAAGCCTGCTTGGGGGTGTATTGTACTAGAATAACCCTGCTTTGACCTCAATTATGCCGTAAAACACGTGCTTTTGACCTAAAAAATATGCCTCTGCGCACCTCTCAAAAACATAAAAAATGCCCCATGCATAACCCCCCCCCCCCAATGCATAACCCCCCCTATGCATACCCCCATATGGGACCTCTCAATTTTTGCATACCCCCATGGGGCTATGCACCGGTAAATACGGTATTCTCGAACGAAAGTGGCTGCGCTGTTGGCTCAGAAGATTCGCGCCAAGCATCAGCCCGAGGACGCTGGAGCTCGAAGACTGGCGCATATGGGTTTCGACGCACTTCAAGCTGCCACTATTCAACCTCAGGAACTGAGAGAAGCCGTCAGAAGAATGCAACACGAAGCTAGCGGTGTATTGTTTCGGAATCAGCACACACATGGCCTGCAAGGCATTTTATGGAACTAACAACAACAACAATAACAAGAATCTTTATTGGGCTAGTAATACCAACTAACGGTAAAAGTCTGACTTGTCCATAGTGGCCAACCATGCATTACCATGTAATGAATAGACAACACCATTATGTAACACAATCGATCGCAAGTTCTTCATGGGAGCGCCTGTTTTGTTGTTATTTTTTCTTGGAGTTGAGTATTCACTTGTCGCTTTCAAAGAAAACCGAACCGCATCCAGTTTCTCACTTTTATGCCTTAATTTTCGACAGAGATGCTCGGTGAGGTGAAACACACACTCACACATGACACATGCAGTGTACGTTTCTGCCTGTAAGATCGCCGACCATTCGACTTCTCTCATACGAATATAGGGCGTTGTATTCAGAGCGAAACTGTCAGTGTTATTATGCAAGAAAGTAAAAGATCGGCATATCGGCACAAATTGACCATTTCCCTCCACCGGACACTAAATGTGTTGTGTTATGTTATGTACAATACATACCATGTGTAGTGTGTTGTGTATTGAACAAAGTACAGTACACTACTGCCGCGGCACTGAGGCGAATATGCATCTCTGCAGGCCCCAACCGAAAGGGAATTTTTTGGTCGGCTGATTTTTCCTTGCATAGTGTTAGTGCCCCTACCGATATCCAGCTATTCACCCTACCTGTTGCGTTGACAGTTGAGTAGTCGAAAGAAAGAGACAGGAAACTGTTGTCCGGTGGCAATCATGAAAAGCTTGTGGACAATAATCTTCTTCGGTATACCTTGTACCTACATATACGTACACTGCTAATGTGGCCTGTTGTTGCACGTTATGGCTTGACGGCAATTATTTTTTATAGTATTTCGTGGTGGGCATGCGTAATTACGACTTTTTCAATTTATGGCCAAATGTTTTATTCCCGGTTGTACGTTACGTAGGTGCTAGCTGTGTGGTGTTGCTGGATCTGGCGTCTGGGCAATGTCGCGTTCCCTGTCCGTACAAGGCGCATCCCAACGGAGACTGCGACGTGCGATGTCAGAAGCACGGGAAGATTCTGGCCAAATGCCCGTCGGACCGATTCGACTGCTATCTGCGTACGGCCGACCCGGATGTGCGCCTTCCGCCCCTGGAAAAATTCATCAAGTTCAAGGAATACTTCAGAGAAGGCGTCAATTGATCTTCTAATGCTGGTTTGTTGCTGGCTGATGGATGGATTCAAGAAAGGGCTTTCAAATTTAGTAATACGTAATACGATATAGGAATAAAGTTCAGACTTCATGTTCGATTAAATGAAATGTGAACAATTTATTCTTCTGGAAAACTTATGGATTAGGCCTAAAAATCTACATGTAAAAGTTACGTAGACGCCTTTCATATACCATCATTTTTATTCTCTAATATTTATTTTACAGATAGTGTCCAATTTTACCCCTCTTGTATGTTTTGTTTCATGTGATAAAAGGACTTTGAACGTGAGTGCGTATTGATTCGCTTTATGGGCAAAGCTTCTAGTGTTTCATTCAACTGATCATCCAAACAGTAAACTGCGGTTACTTTTGGATTTCCGAGCTAATGGAGTGAAAACCTTTTCTTTTCGAAATTGCCCATCCGATATCATTGTCGAAGCTTCAGTGGCCATTCGTTTTGTTTGATTGTCAAAAGCGCGACTGATTTCATATTTCAAACGAAATCCAAGTTAGCGCCAGTGGTTTCGGTCACGCTCATCAATGTCAACAGATAGTGTCCCATTTCCGCACGTTCGCCTCGCCGTAACTTTCCACCTGTATCTTTTGCTATTTCGTCTTGCATGGTGTTTCATATGTACTGTACTGCATGCCATTCTTCCTGTAGCCTACTATGACCTATGACCATCACCGCACGAGAGGGAATTGAAATTAGGCTATAATGTCTTTTGGGCTTTGGCAGTGTTACTAACATTTTCAATAAAATTTTCCAAGCTTTTGGTCATAAATACAATATTTTTCTGTTCTGAGAAGCGGGAACTTTACGTAGTGATACCGTACTGTACTGTTCGTGTTCACATTGTACGACTGCAGAGGAATGTGTCTTCATGCGTCAAAACGCGTCTTTAGCTGCTTGATTTGATATTCTTCTCGCTTCTCGTATTGTCGAGCGTACACGTAGGGAGTTGCTCTGCTAATTTGACCAGGGACGCCTGAGAAAGCACAAATTTTGTCTCTCTTTTCTTCCATATCTACGTATGCACAGTACAGTACATTGCGTTGATCCAAAGTCGGAGAGCTAACGAATCAAGCGTATGTACGGTATGTACGTACATTCATGATTCCTGAGCAAGCAGTGTTCCTTCTTTCTTATCCATATTGTCATCTGTTTGCGCCGGCTCTGCGTTTTCAACTTCTGTTTTGATGGATCATCTTTGCTCTTATGCTCGCTGCTTCTCACTGATCCATGCTCACAGTCATGACTGGATTTTCACCTCAACCACTGCATACTACCACTGTTTGCGCATAAGTGCTAAATGTTTCAGCAGTTGCAGGCGATGGGAAACATGATCATGCTACTGCCCAGTTTGGTCGTCATTACCGTCGCCATTGCTTCTACTCCAGCCTTCTCATGTATAGATGTGCGTACAGCACTATGAGCATACCTTGTGAATATTAAAAAGAATAATTAAATTAGGTACAGTTCTACCCCACTTTATTTTATTCTTTTTCTGCTTTTCTTGGATCTTGCAGTAAAATGTCATACGACAATGGGCGTATGTCCAGCTGTAAAGTGGTGCTCCAGAGCTGTCACAAAAGCCGGAATGGCAGAGGCAGGTAATAGACTAAAGTACAAATTATAATTCTGGGACCCATGCATTATTTATCTCGAGAACTACGCGACGTAGAGCAAAGCGGTCAACACTTCCACGGATAACTTTAGCTCGCCTCTCCAATAAAAAAAACCGTTTGATTCTATCTGCTCTCAGTGACGAGATATCGCCAAATTACTTCAGTACTAAAATCGGCGAAATCGGTGTCGACCATTGGGCAATTCTAAACTTCGCAAACGCCCGAAAAATCAAAAGTGGTAGAAATATGCATACGTGATGAATACGATAAAAATGGGCATCGGGCGTACATTTGGTGGTGGGTGGGGTTTTGTTTTTCTTTTTTTTGGTCGTGGGGTGTCGTGGTTTGCGTGGTTTAGCGTCTGCCAAATGGTGACACGATTTCAGTGCTGAAGGAAATCGGCGAGATCTCGACACTGAGAGCAGATAGAATCAAACGGTTTGTTTTATTGGAGAGGCGAGCTAAAGTTATCCGTGGAATTTTTGACCGCTTTGCTCTACGTCGCGTAGTTCTCGAGATAAATAATGCATGGGTCCCAGAATTATAATTTGTACTTTAGACTAACCAAAGACCGTGTTTATTGAATGGACTTTATCAGTTGCCGTTGCAGTACCATTAGAGATAGTAAACACAGTATACGTACGTATATATGTAAAAGACAGTCAGCTTAGCCCTCTGCATGCTTATGTCTTCTTTTAGCTGTTGCGAACTGTGATGGGGCGGATTGCGAGAAATTCGGTGAAGGCTGTCACGATGTGATGTCAGGTGGCCATTCCACCATGGAGGTGTGCTGTTGCAACGACAAGGACTTCTGTAATAGTGCCACTCCAACCTTCTCTGTCACCTCCGCTATTGCCATCACTGGTCTCATCATCTTCACACTAACTTATATGCTAAACCCTGGAGCCTGATCAGTGTACTATATAGTATGTATGTAGGATGCATTTATCACTTTTGATGCTTTGGCTGACCTATGTAGCTGGTCTTTCCTTTCTTACTGGTCGTGGTCATGAATTGTGGTGTTTTACTGGGTTTTTACCCTTGCTAGGTTATGTACACTAAAATAGAAGCGATGCACGTTTACATTCAAAAGATACGGTGTACATACGATAGACGGTGGCGATATGATAATTACGTATTTGTATTGTTGGTTTCGAAATAATTCTACAACGTATTATTCAAGAATGCAATCATAATAAACACGTTGCGTTGAACAGAACACTGAATATATTCATATGTTAGCTAGACATTACGCATTTCATTGCACCAATAGAAGAACGAAGAAGTACGAACTGCACGCGGATGATATGCTGACACATTTTTTGCAGTGATGGCAAATGCTATTGCTGACTTGCTGTCGTTGCCGACACAACGACAGTATCAGATTGCTAATAACATTGCTGCTGCTGCTAAGAATAGTGGGATTAGCAGCTGATAGCAGCAGAATCCTGTGCCGGTGGTTGGACGTTGAGCAAAGTTACAGTAGTCCTTATCTTGACAGCAGCAGACTTCTCTCTCACTGCCTTCTTCCACAGCTTCGCTTTCGTGACAACCACCGCCAAGGTCCATGCATTCGTGATTGTCGCAGGCTTTTGAAACTAAAGCAAGAAATAATTCAAATACCTATACATACTGTAATGTTCCGTATATAGCCCCCTCTCGTGTATAACCCCCCTCGTGTATAGCCCCCCAAATCGGCCACTAACGTCATTTGCCCTCGTGTAGTATACCGTATTTTTGGGTGTATAGCCCCATGGGGCTATACAAAAATCGAGAGGTCCTATGGGGGGTTATACACGGGGGGGGGGGGGATATACAATGGGGGGGGGGATAAATATGGGACAAATTTTATGTTTTTGAGAGGTGTGTAGAGGCATGTTTTTGAGGTCAAAAGTATGTGTTTTAGGGCATAATCGCGGTCAAAACAGGGTTATTCTAGTACAAGACATGCTCAGCTAAGCTTATAGGCATAGTAGCTTGGTGTAGGAGTAGCTATAGCTAGCTTATGACCAGCTTACATAGGTAGGTTAGGTACCTTCCAGTACATGGGGGGTTATACACCAGGGGGGGATATAGCCTACACTGGGCAAAATTTATGTTTTGCCAATGGGAGGTTATACACTGGGGGGGATATACACCAAAAAATACGGTAGCCCCCTATTGCGAACCGCGAAAAGCAAAGGAAATCAAGTGTTTTTGCGCTAAAAACAGCGTTTTTGAGGTGTTTTGATGCATAGGAGTTTATCTGCACCTCATTTGGAACAGTTCTGATCATTTTGCCAGTGACATCTCTTCGAGGGAAATTTTTAGTAGCAAAAATGTCACAATTTTTTACGATTAATGCTGCATTTTTGATGATTGGAGCTTGGAAACGTGCCAAATAACCACCATAAACGAGTTCAGGAGGTCAAAAAACCTTACTTTTGGTACGAATGAAAAATGCCCTCGTGTATAACCCCCTCTCGTGTATAGCCCCCCTAATCGGTGCTTTCAATTTGTATAGCCCCATGGGGCTATCTACGGAACATTACAGTAGCATCTTATTCCTGAATGGTACCGCTGTTGGTAAACACATAACGAATGTAACAATTTGCCCAACCAGCTTCTGCTCCACTGCTCCATGTGACTTCTTTGTAGCACCATTGCAAAGCTGAACACACGCCAGTGGTCGTCTCGCATTGCACTGAAAAATTGCGGTTCAGTTGTATGATGAGACATTTTGCACTACGTAGGCTACTGCTACGTATTTTGTACTATTTTATTTTGGACAAAGGGTACGTTTGAAGTCGGACAACCACGAACGCTTACAGTTGCAAACTAGTCCGAAACAGCTAAGAAAGAGAACGGTAGCTTGAAAGAGCAGTCTCTGTCCAATTCGACTGCTGTCGACAGAAGTCATGGTCGGTTAGAGTTTCTGGGGTGCAACTGCCACCATGAGCACAACAATATAATAGCAAGAAAAATTTTAACCACGCACTGAATGACTGGCTGGGAACAAAGTGCCTTGCTCAAATTGCCGTTTTGCACACAATAGCACTAATCAGGTCTTTAAGAAGCTCTTCGGCCGTTTCAGCAGCTTTCTGTCTGAGTACGAACGAGACAGAGCAGTCAGTAGTACCGATTCAGAATAAAACACAGTCGTGGAAGATTGAGAGCAGTTGTTTCAGTTCCAGATTATGCGGCTGTCCCATGAAAATTTCAAACAGTCGAGCTCTGTTGCTTTCTTTTTGCCGTACTTGTGTCAAGGTCGTAGCGATGATGGAGAAATTCAATTTGGGGCGATCATTCAAGCTGGCGTCGGCGACGCTTTTATTATCCCAGGAATAAAGTCAAAGCGAGGACACTAAAACAAATTGAAGAAGACCATTGCGCAGTCTACGCTACGAGCAAAAGCACTCGAAGCCAATCGCCGGCCATGATTACTTCCACACCACTTCCTATAGACTTATGTACGTTCTCCATCTTTTCCATGCTCAAAACCAAACAAGTGCTTATTTGTCACCGCTTCTAACAAATATGACCAGCCAACAAGCCACAAGTGTCCCAATCAACAAGATATGTATGCATCAACCGTACGCTACCGCTGCCCAGTACCCACGCTTCACATACGTACTCTACTCGTATGCAGTTACCGTACATTACGTACGTAGGTACGTACATAATATCTCTAAAACTAGAGTAGTGAGTGTTCTTGTGCCACTTTCCAGAGAAAGCAACGAAAAACCAAGGCGAAGAAGATGGAACAAACGTCCAGATGACCGAAAAAAGAAACAGCACCATCAATACGCGAGCCTGAGGTTCGTGCGGACTTCAGGGTGCAATAAATGGGAAGCAAGCGAAAAGTGATGACACCCCTGGGAGTCACGGGAGGGTAATGATGATTCGTTTCGCTTTCAGTTGGTCCTTTTATGGCTGGGTGGTGCTGAAATTGCCATACAATTGAGTGGGCAAAAGGGAGGGATTGCGGAATTGGTATTTTAGTCGCATCTTCGTAGCTCTCGCTATCAGTCATACTATACAAACCAACGGCTGCTATTGAGCTTGTGTTGACTTTCGTCTTTTGTTACCAAAAGCCTTCCTTCCATCCCATTGGCCGTGGCGAGTGCCAGGAGGCAAGAATCAAGCATTCACCCCTATCAGATTTTATCCAAATCTAAAATACCTTTGCTCCGGCCAGATTGATAGCAGAGGATACAATATCATCCAGTAAACCTCCCAGAATAAGAATACCATATCCTGTTCCGTCTATCACGTACATACATGATCCCTTGCTCACGCCAAAGTCTATTTCACAATCTTGCGTAGTAAGCATTCACTCCTGCTGCTTCTTTTGCAGGCGTTTTCATAAGAAATTGGTTCCTACAGAAGCACTCCATCTACAGAGGTGCAGTAATCCAGGACCAGATCAAGTCCGTCAATGCATTCAGAGCACTGTCGAGGTCAATACTTGCACCTGTAAACGGGGATATGTTCGGACAACGGAAATTTCTGGACAGGGGAGAAATTTTCGGACAAAACTTGTCTGTGGCTGATGTACTACATAGGTGGGGCGGGCATGCTTTATCAAAAGAAAATCCTACTGCTACTTACTGGTAAATTTTCGGACGAATTTGTCTGCGAAATTTCTCCATTTACAGTAATTTCCTTCCTAATTAAAAATTAGCCTCTCTGCTACTAATTTTACGGCATTGCTATCCATCATGGGTGAGGCAGACCTGGGCTACAACGTGGACAGTGAGATCGCAGAATAAGTGGAGAAGCTCAGATTGATCCGAGTTGAGACTGCAGGAAGAAAGGACAATTACATGAAGTAGCCTACGCCAAGCTCATCGAGGCATGCGAAGAGCAAGGCCATCCATCGGGTGATTACCAATTATTATTCAATTTTGTATTTGATGTTGCCAAGGAGGTACTGTATCATCATCGAAGTATACAGTAGTAACTTGCACGCAAACACTGAGACACTAAATTCTAAACATCTTCATAGTTTAGCCCACACTCAAACAAATAAGGTTAGCACACGAACGACACATAATAGTACAACAACCAACCAACCAACCACGAACTCAACACTACAGGATAAGCTATCATCATTCATAGTTATCGTTTACATTCATCACGATGCAACTATAGAACACTCGTAATCATCCGAAGAGCCCAGCCAATTTTTCTTCACTGCTTGTGATATCCTACTTTTAGTTTAGCATAATGGTAAACAGGTTCTATGTTACTCGTACAAGTAGTAGTCCGTATATTCCTTCGATATCCTAATCAGATGATGGCCATTGTTGTCTGTCAGTGCAGCTAGCAGTCAGTCACTAGCCCTCTTCGTTCAGTTCACTGTGCGCCGGTAGCAGAAGGCAGGGAGCCACTGCTGCCGTGTTTCGCAGCCTCTTGTGCTTCAGCGGTGATGGAGACGGCGTCTGTTTCTGCAGTTGCAGAGACTGAGGCTGACGGAGATGTTGGAGGGTGGAGGAGGACGATGATCACTGTCATATTGTCGCAACCCGTACCGTCGCCGTGAGTATGAGGCGCCAAACACGCGTCGCACAGCTATTGCAACACAAGCACACACATACACACACACGAGATTGATGTGGCGGACTGTGCACGTACAGCATGACGTGGTATGGTAGGGTACAACTAGGCATGTAGGAAGGTGAAGGCGTGTGCACATTGGATAGGGGCGCGGACGTACATATGCTCGGCGTGTTCAGGGTTCGACGACAAATGAATGAGACAGCTATCAACAAGCCACGCTGCTGGATGTACTGTACACATGTCAGTCTGCTCTGCTGTGAACCAGACCTTGAGGTTCGATGTACCAAGCAACAGCATGAAAGAAAAAGATGTGCTTACCTGCCCGCATATGTCCACGAGACTGAGCTTCATCTCGAGTCGACTGCGCACAAAATCCACAACCTCCTGGCTATTCAACGAATTCCTGGAAACGCCAGCGAACACTCACTCAGGTACAATACATAAGCAGGACACTGGACAACAGTAGCAGAATATACAGTATTTGGATGCGTGTTGTATGTAAGCGCAAAGTACCATATTCCGTCGCAGGCCAGCACGAGGAAGCTGTCCGTACTGGGCTGTACGGTGTTCGCAGTGACATCTGGCTGGGCTGAGATCATCTGATCCTTCAGCGGCAGATTCGTATTCTTCTTGTAAAAATGATCACCTACACAACAGTAAGTGTATTGCACTGTCGTGCGCAAATCTGCGCCAAGAGTACGTCCGTAGTATATGTGCTCCCGCGAACTTATCGATGGGTGCCTTCCGCCCCCAATGAAGCCTGCCTAACTACTGTAATGTTTCGTGTATAGCCCCCTGGGGCTATATGATCGGTAAGCCCCGATTAGGGGGGGCTATATTCGAGAGGGGGCTATACAAAAGGGGGGGCTATATAAAAGGACATTTTGCATTAGTGACCAAAGTAAGGTTTTTTGACCTCCTGAACTCGTTTTTCTGGTTTATTTTGCATGTTTTCAAGCTAATGTGGCATAAAACAAGCTATTCTTTCGCAAAAATTATTATTTTGGGCTATGATCGGCCATGTCTGAAGGGGTGGTCAAGAGGGGTGAAAACCAAAATGTATCCCAAACTGTCGCAAATGATATGCCATCAACTGCTATGGCTAGAAACACGTCGAAAACGCAGCTTTCAGCTGTAAAAACCTTCGTTTTCGTCGTTTTTCGCAGTCTCTGATATGGGGCTATATACGAGTACAAATGACGATAGGCACCGATTAGGGGGGGCTATATACGAGGGGGGGCTATATTCGAGGGGGGGCAATACACGAAACATTACAGTATGTAGGTAGTAGGGTACTGTGGAGTAAACCCGGACACCTAAGCTTTTCTGAACTGGCCGCTTCAGCAAATGATGAACATGGTAGTAGCTCATTTGAAAGAGGAGAGTTCAAGGAATCGATTGTTAGAATACTTGTCTTAATCGATCGTATGGTTGCTGAGATACAGTAGGTGTCAGGGTTTTACTTCCGTGTCCGGGTCTACCCCTACATACACGTGTAAGCAGGCAGGGGGATACCTAATGCCCTGCTCAGATTGAGTCCTCCGTTGACGCGTCCGTCGGCGGTGATGCGTCCGCCGGCGGCCTGGATGCGCCGTCGCTCCGTCTCCTCCTCCGGCTTGTGGTCCTCCGACAGATCCACAGCCACTCCGTCCCGACACAGCACCGCCCGACTGTCCCCCACATTCGCCACGTACAACTCCCCGCCGCACAATACCGCCACGCACGCCGTCGTTCCGCTGTCCACGCCCGGCTACAACAGTACAGTGAGGAGGTACAAGAGGGGAAGTTTGATAATCTGAGCTGTGCAGTCAGATGGGGACGTGCGCTAAGGGGGGCGTAATCCCGTACTGCGCTGCGTGTTCGACCCACGCACTGGCTGCCCAATTTTTCAAACTGCTTCTCTTGTCCTCACATCTTTTAACAGTCCACATTCGCTTTTTCCCACACGCTGTCCGGTTCACTCACATCGAAAGTAAATACGCCTGGCGGCGAGCCCGTGCATGGCCATGGCTGTCCGTGCTTTTCCATTGCGCGAGCCACGAACCCGCTGAGCGTACGTCTGGCGCACGTCTCCGATGTGAATCTTGGGCCTTTACTCGCAGTACCAAGTAGGTATTAGGAAAGGAGGAAGGAATGATCCGCCTTACTCACCGTGTCTCCGCTGGGCACGGAGAACATGTCCTGATCCTCCTCCTCCTCCTCTCCGCTCGGCGCCAACTCCACTCGATCCAGCAGAGTGCCACCGTCCCCCGTTGCTCCATCCTCCTCCATACACTCGTCTTCCCCCTCCTCCTCTTCCTCGTCCTCACTACACACAACATCCTGTCTCCATTATGCTGTCAACATTTTGCGCTATTGCATCAAATCAACGCGTGCGGTAACATATTGAATGTGCATACTGCAGTACCATGATAGATGGGGTAATTCGGGCCTGGGGTACGAGAGGCATCCCTAACTTACCTTCAAGCAGGACAAAAGAGAGAAATTGTGCAACCATTCGACAGGAACAAGAACTGCATCAACCAGGATCATTTTGACTAGTTTTGCCTTTCACCAGTTTTGCGCTTTCCCAACCAGAGATAGGACGGAACGGCCAAAATCCCCCTCCCCCAGGTAGTCCGAATTGCCCCACATACAGTAGGGTACTGTGGAGTAAACCCGGACACGGGGTAAACCTAAGATTTTCTGAACTTGCCGCTTCAGCAAAAGATGAACATAGCAGTCGCTCATTTGAAAGAGGAGAGTTCCAGGAATCAATGGGTAGAATGCTTGTGTCAATCGGTCTTATGGTTGCTGAGATATACTTAGGTGTCCGGGTGTACCCCACAGTAGCCAACTAACTTGTCTTCGGAGCTGGTGCTGCTGTCCAGTATGTCCGTGTCGCTGCCGTCCGTCGTCTCCTCCGTCTGTGCTGTGCTGCCTCCTGCGCCGTCATCTCCTTGCTTTCTCTCCCCCTCCCCCTCCTCCTCCATGTGATAGTCTTCGTCTGACGTGTCCTCGTCTTCACTACTCGACGCTGCCGTCGCTGTCTCCGGAGTCCTACGACGTACAATGCCATACACATCATTTCATATAAGGTACATTTGCACGTACATGATTGATGATGTTGGTGTACATATAACGTACCAGTACATAAACTTCAATTATTTACACCACTGCGTATCGTATTCCTACGCCGCTCCACTAGGACCTACATATTAGCGGTAAATACCGGTACATGCGGTATGTACTGAGAATTTGACTCTGAAGCTGAACGACAAAGTTTTTGGTATCGTACTAAAGTGGCATGTAGGTCTAGTGGCATGTAGGTAGACGTACATGCTTGCTTACCCTGACGGTCGAGCGGCCAGCAGTGACTCTTTCTGCTCCTGTAAAGCCGGCATCGTTCGCCAGTTGGTCTCCGGCCCTCGAGTATCATCCTCCATCTTCATCTGCTTCACCTCAGACTCGGATTTACTGCTGCGTACACGCGTCGGAGACGAAGACAACAGCTGGAAATAGAGAAATGGCAAATGTCATGCCTATGCGTACATCATTAGGCCAAGCCGCGTTCAGGCAGTACATGGTGTACGTCCGGTGTATGTCGTAAGCTATGAGCCGGACATTTGAACGCGAGTATTGGTCAATTAGAGGCGTACACCGCAGTGCTCAAGCATGCACACAGTACAGTACAGATAGCAGATACCATACGCACCTGTTTGCGCGCAGATGCCGTGTCTCCTATATCCTCAGCAGCCTTCATGCCTCCTCCCTTCTTTCCTTTCATCTTCTTCTCCCTACCGCCTCCTCCTCCTTCCTCCTCCTCTTCCACCTTCCCGTTCACCGTCACAGTCTTCTCCGCCTGCTGCGCGTCCTTTTCCGCCTTGAATCGTTTCGCCGCTTCCTCCCCCAATTCTCCTTCCTCCGTCTCCTTCTTCTCTCCTTTCTCCTCCCTCTCCTCCGAACTTTCCGAATGACTTCTCTTCGTCGGCAGCTTCGTTACCTTCTCCGTAGCAGCAGCATCTTCGTTGCTCGGCGGCGGTTGAGAAGAAGGGGAGCTGGGCGGAGTCTTAGGCCCCTCTTCCTCCTCCTCGTCAAACTCTTTCTCCAGCTTGGCAGCCAGATCTTCCGGCTCGCCTCCTCCGATCTCCAACTGCTCTCGCTGTTTGCCGCATTCCCCCAGCTTCTTTCTCTTCTTCTCCTTGTTTCTGCTGAGATTGGGCGAGAGAAAGGAGTTCTTCTGCTGTTGTGGCTGATCCTGCTTCCTCTTCCCGCCTCCTCCTCTGCTTTTCCCTGTTCCTCCTTCCGTCGGCCCGCCTCCTCCTCCTCCTCCTCCCTCTATCCGAAATCGCAGTCCGTATCGGGCCAGAATCTCCTCCAGCGGCAACTGAGCTTCTTCTACTAGAAGACGCCGATCTTCCTCATCCTCATCTTCTAAGATAAGATATAGCAAAACAGCGCCTCGAACTAGGGACGGGGAATAAAGCGAGAGCGAGAGAAGGATACTACCAGGCGATAAGAGACGATGGACGTCGTGGCATTTTTTTCACGCCGCTCAACGCATGGGCTACTAAAGTGTAACATAGAGGACCAGTACGTAGTAGTTCATGCACCCATACGAAACCAAACCACGCGACGGCGCGGCGGAGTGAAAAAAATGCCGCGTCGTGTCGTTCATGGTGAAACAGACTATCGGTTAGCCCATCTCGAATATCATCGTCTTAGCAGAAGTCAAGCGGTTGAGTTGACCTCTAGAGCTCAATAGAAGCCAATGAGTCCAAGCAAAGTAGAGCTCTAGAGTTCAACAAAGCTCTGCCTGGCTGACAGCTACTCAAACTCTCAGCGGCAGCTGGGTGGTTGACTTCTGGGACTATAACATACGGGATGGGTTATTCTGGTGTGGTTGGCAGCCTGAGGGAAGCTGGACCCACATCTAGCAGCAGCTATTGTAGGAATTGATTAATACTCCATTGATCCGAATCCATGAATTTCCCATTCTTGAGATTAGCAGTACGAGGGACACATTAAAACCTGGTCCCGAAGCGAACGAACACGTTTTTGATTACGGTAGGTTACGTACGCAGTAAAACGAAGACGACGAAGCGCGCAGCGAGCAGAAACGAAGAAACGAAGAAGTGTGCGCTTCGCCGTCTTCGTTTTTTACTACGTATGTATGTAACCTACCGTAATCAAAAACGTATTCGTTCGCTTCGGGACCAGGTCTTTTAAGACCATTAAAATGTGTCCCTCGTACTGCTAATCTCAAGCATGGAAAACTCATGGATTCTCCAGCCATCTTACAGCTAACAGTAAGAAAGCCCCAAGGCAAGAGATGCTCTCCTCTCAAAAATCCAGTCATACATGTGAACCCCTACCATCATGAGGATCGGTGGGGCCTTTGTCATCTTTTGCGGCCAGCCGCTTCAGTTCCTCCAGTATTTCCTTTGTGGCCAGATGCTCGTCAAACTGTAGAAAGGCATCCTGCAACGCCTGACTCCATTTGCCCTCCTTCCACGCAGGCATAGACTTGAGAAAGTCAGGAAAGCGCTCCGAAGCATACAAGGACACTTCCGCGCCTGAAAATGCAGTGAAATAATGAAACACAGTAGCAGCACTTCCCCCTTCCAACCACCGCGCGTCACGATTGTGAATATCTGAAGACAATGCCTTTGCTAGAGAAATGACAGCGGGATGTACTGTACGTACATACAAACATACCGGTAAGGCCTGTTATGTACAGTACCGTATTTTTGGGTGTATAGCCCCATGGGGGTATACAAAAATTGAGAGGTCCCATGGGGGGTTATACACGAGGGGGGGGGGGGGGGGGGGGGGGATATACAATGGGTGGGGATATACAAAGGACAAAATTTATGTTTTTGAGAGGTGTGTAGAGGCATGTTTTTGAGGTTGAAAGTATGTGTTTTAGGGCATAATCGCGGTTAAACCAGGGTTATTCTAGTGCAAGACATGCTCAGCTAAGCCTACAGGCATAGCAGCATGATGTAGGAGTAGCTATAGCTAGCATAGGACCAGCTACAGGTAGGTCAAGTACCTTACAGTACATGGGGGGTTATACCAAGGATTTGGAGTAACAGGATGGGTAGCTCTGAAGAGAATGCCGCAAACGAAGTTGCTGTCAAATTATGCTGCATTTAGCACGGCGACAGCGAAACAGGGTGAAGCCATGGGTCCGGGGTCCCATATAAACAAATACTCGAAATCGATCAAAGATTTTCGAGACAAAAAAATTTTTCCGAAAATGACGTCATTTCCCAGAGATCCAGGCCGTTTTCAGCCAAAGAGGCCAAAAAAGGGCAAATCCAGCATCTTCATGGGCCTATATCTCGACAATGACGTTGAGGCAGAAAGTTGGCGCCTTAGTGAAACCTACCGGCAAAGATTCCCTCTTTCACCTCATACCATTGGCAGGCCTCTAGTTAAGGCCTAACACGATTATTGAACCATATCTTTTCTTTATCAAAAAATTCACCAACTTTAAATTTATTTTTGCTTTGATATCAGACCACCATTAGATGCGCCTGATCGAGCTGATTCCGAATATGCCACTGGTTTCTTCAAAATTTGCATTATTTACGGAGTTATGGGCCTCCAAAGTGGCCCTACTTTCCAAAAAACGCGATTTTTATCGATTCTGAATCCATAAGGGGTTAAATTTTTAAACAACTTTTTCTGACCTAATTTTATGTGTAGAATCCAAACCTGAACTTGATTTTTTCATTTTCCCACATTTAAGGCCTTATTTTTACGATTTGACGTCTGAAAAAGTAGAAAATGGCAAAAATAAGGCCTTAAATGTTGGAAAATGAAAAAATCAAGTTCAGATTCGGGTTCTATGCATAAAATTAGGTCAGAAAAAGTTGTTTAAAAATTTAACTCCTTATGGATTCAGAATCGATAAAAATCGCGTTTTTTGGAAAGTAGGGGCACTTTGGAGGCCCATAACTCCGTAAATAATGCAAATTTTGAAGAAACCAGTGGCATATTCGGAATCAGCTCGATCAGGCGCATCTAATGGTGGTCTGATATCAAAGCAAAAATAAATTTAAAGTTGGTGAATTTTTTGATAAAGAAAAGATATGGTTCAATAATCGTGTTAGGCCTTAACTAGAGGCCTGCCAATGGTATGAGGTGAAAGAGGGAATCTTTGCCGGTAGGTTTCACTAAGGCGCCAACTTTCTGCCTCAACGTCATTGTCGAGATATAGGCCCATGAAGATGCTGGATTTGCTCTTTTTTGGCCTCTTTGACTGAAAACGGCCTGGATCTCTGGGAAATGACGTCATTTTCGGAAAAAATTTTTTGTCCCGAACATCTTTGATCGATTTCGAGTATTTGTTTGTATGGGACCCCGGACCCATGGCTTCACCCTGTTTCGCTGTCGCCGTGCTAAATGCAGCATAATTTGACAGCAACTTCGTTTGCGGCATTTTCTTCAGAGCTACCCATCCTGTTACTCCAAATCCTTGGTTATACACCAGGGGGGATATACAAAGGACAAAATTTATGTTTGGCCAATGGGGGGTTATACACTAGGGGGGATATACAATAGGGGGGGATATACACCCAAAAATACGGTACAGCACAAGCAAAAGCAAACTTCGGCAATTAGTCACAATGATGACGCACGGTAAACACGAGAGAAAGCAGATCAAACTGATCAGCACACCTCCGTGTCCGTCGTAGACGGCGAAAAAGGCGGACTCGTCCCCTCCTTCAAAGTTGAGAATGCAGTTGTGCGAATCCTCCTGACTCACTCGCCATCCCTGCACTGCCACCGCACCGAATTGAAGACGACTGTTCGCCCCTGACTCCGACACCTTCTCCTTCACCGGCTCCGACAGGTACGCACCCATCCTTCCTTCTCCCTTCTCTCAGATCTTCACTTTCGGATTACAGTTGATCTGCGCCTCACTGCCGCTGCCGCTTCCATCCAGCCAGCAGCTCCTTTCCAAACCGATTAGAAGTTACTGTGTCCCTGTGTCCCTGTGTCATGGACGGCTAAATTACACCATTCTCCGTCAATAAACCTAAACCGTCAATAAACCAATTCTAAACCAATAGCGTGGTTTAGAATTGAGCCCTCCATGCCTGTGTCCCTAGACTGGGCACGTACTCCTAGAGCGCGCGCTCCGCTTCGCTCTTGAAGGGTGAAGGCGACGGGCGCGCGCAGCGAAGCGGAGCGCGCGCTCTAGGAGTACGTGGACTGGGTTACACTAATTGCTAAACCTAAACCTAAACCTAAACCTAAATTGCTAAACCAATAAACTGATAAGCCAATAGAGTTTTTCTTATACCGTGGCATTTTTATTACAATTTAACAACAAAAAATGCAAATCAGACAAGAAATTGTGATGAAAATTGTAAATTTGCATTGGAAAACGCCAAAATGCGAAGAGAAATAAATCTTTATTTATAAATTGCAATCAAAAATGCAAACAATGTAATATAGAGTGTTCCAAAATAAACTCACCGGATGTTTGTGCCTCTCATTCATCAGCGGAGCGTTCGATTTCAGTAGGCTCTTTTGTAGTTTGTAACTAAGGCTTCAAAGTTTATGCAGGTAAAATTTCAGCCATGTAGTCCTTCTATCAAGGAAGTTATGAAAGCTAAAACTTTTGGACACAAAAATTCACGTTTTTTTCACTATGGGGCTAAACCCGGGTTTTAAAGGGGGGATCTGGCGGGAATTTAGTACGGGAAGGGCAAATTTCATATTTTTGAGATTTGAGGGGCCTATCCTATGTAAAATTCCATCCTCTTTCGATCTAACCCCACATTCTGGAGCCGATTTTGCCTCTGTGAGGCGGCGCCCCAGTTAGGAAGGAGATTTCGCAACACTTTGGCCTATTTCGAGCTTTCTAACTGGGGCGCCGCCTCACAGAGGCAAAATCGGCTCCAGAACAGGGGGTTAGATCGAAAGAGGATGCGATTTTACATAGGTAGGTGCTATCAAAAGTTAGAAATTCGAAATTTGCCTCCCCATACAAACTTTCCCGCCAGATCCCCCCTTTAAGGCCGAGGTTAGCACTCCACGGATGAGTTTCTTCAATTTTCTTCAAAATAGCGCAGTACATTTGGTTCTGCCGCGTCTTTCATGGGATATTGAATAGGATTTGAAGATGTATTTGCTTTTGGATGGCAGAATATGCTCTTTATTGTGGTAAAATATAAGGCAAATCCTCGATTTCTGCAGTCAGCCTTTCTGAGTTGTTTTGAGCCACTTCCTGTTGCCCTAGAAAGTTGAAATTTTGCATGCATAAACTTTGAAGCCTTGGCTACTAATTGCAAAAGACCGCATTTGAAAATGACACCCCACTGCGGAGATAGAGACACAAACAGCCGGTGAGTATATTATGGAACACCCTGTATTTGCCCACAATTGTGTCTTGTGTTCCACTCCTGCATAAATAGGCTAGGCTCAGGCTCAGGCTTAGGCTTAGGCCTAAGCCTAGCCTATGTATGCAGCCACCCAAAGCCTAAGCCTAAGCCTAGCCTATGTATGCAGGAGTGAAACACAAGACACAATTGTGGGCAAAGATTACATTGTTTGCATTTTTGATACAATTTGTAAATAAAGATTTATTTCTCTTCGCATTTTGGCGTTTTTCAATGCAAATTTACAATTTTCATCACAATTTCTTGTCTGATTTGCATTTTTTGTTGTTAATTTGTAATAAAAATACCACGGTATAAGAAAAACTCTATTGGCTTATAAGTTTATTGGTTTAGCAATTTAGGTTTAGGTTTAGGTTTAGGTTTAGCAATTAGTGTAACCCTAGTCTAGGGACACAGGGACACAGGGACACAGGGACACAGTAACTTCTAATCGGTCCTTTCCAAATAAAAATTTTATTTTATTTTCACCTTTCCTTTTGCTTTTTTCGTTATCCTTATTAGCCATGCACGTCTAGACTCTTCCCTTCGTTTTTTCTACTCTAGGAGTTCACGGAACAGAGAACCAAATGTTGTCGTCTTCGTCGATACGTTGCTTATCCTTTTCAGAGTTCGCTCACAGTGGATTTCGACAACGCGGAATCTATTTCAACTGACGACGAAATGCTGGATGCAATGGGACTGCAGCACTCAACCTGACATCATGGCATGGTGCTACGTGCGACCAACTTTCCAACTGATCAAACAAGCCCGACCGAATGAAAAAAAAACAATTTTTAAATTCATCGCAGACAGTAGTACAAAATCAGGGTTCCGTATGGTATTCCCAGAATTATCAAAGTCCATAGGAAGGGATTGCTCCAATCGATCTCTTCTCTTTTCTGCGTCTTGCCTTCACGCTCCATTTCCAGTAGTTTCGTCCACTCGGGAGGTTCTGGTTTCTGCCACCATTCCAACTCTTTCTCTTCTTCTCGGTCTGGTGTAGGGGCTAAGGTTTTTGTGCTAGTAGTTGGAGTTGTGGTTTGAGCTGAGGCAGAACTTTCAGTTGATGTTTCCGCTGGAGCAGGTGTAGCTGGCGATGTGGAGTTGGAGTCGTACACTACTCCAAATGTTTTACAACATTCATGCTCTAGTGGGTCTGGTCCTGGTCCTGCTGGTCGATAATTACTTTCATTATAGATCCAGCCAATCCATACACGGTTGCCTTCTGAACATTCCTTGGTGACCGGTACCTCTCTAACCTGCCCCTTGCATTGGAAGTGTGCAAGCATGCACTTGTCGAATTGGTCGTGGCTTGACTGATTAATTTACTTCCTGGTGGGTTTGGGTTTGGGTTTTAGTCAGCCGGCGTGGATGTCCATGAAGTTTCGCAACCTGTACTGCACAACAAAATTCAATAGCGCACATTTTCCTTGCCATAGCAGTGCACAGTGGCTGACTCGCTACTTCCGGTCGCCAAAGCAGTATTTATCGTCTCGCTCTTCCCCCATTTGCAAAACAAGCATACAATTTTACAATGCTGCGCATGACTTTATCCCCACATACTGCAGGGCGACCACGAAGCAACTTGGCACGCAGCGCAAGGCACTCTTATCGGGTAAGGCTAATACTGTACAGTACCACACAAAAGGCTACTCACAAGCCCTACTTACCCTCAGGGGGCAACGAATGAATGATTCGGACTGCTGAATTGAACTTATCCTCGAAATTCCGAGCCTTTTGTTCCCCCACGCTGTTCCGAGTAGCGTTAGACAGGTTCCCTCTGGGCACTGCTGCTGACGCCATTGATTTCAGCAAGGAGCTATAAGTAGAGGAGACGACACTCCCCCAAATATCGGGCGGAGGCAGTGTCCGGGCCTAGCAAGGTTTCGACCTCTCTTCTTCAGGCATCCGTGGCATTCCAAATAGACAGAATCCAGCCAAGGTACGATAATGCGTATACCTCAACTTTCTTCGATCTTTTCAATGGTGGGGTCGGCGTTAACCCATTCCCAATTGGTATGGCCAAAAATGGCCATTTTTCAGATTTTTGACAAAAGTAGGGTATTTTGCTGGCCTCGGCGCAAAACGCACAGAGCCAGCCAAATGCCGTCCTTCTCAAATTCCACCACCAAGGGTCCAAGCTTCGCACTGGTGGTGTTAACTCCTTCCCCACCCATCTGGCAACCTGAGAAATTGATGAAAAGCTGCCTTTTCAGATGCATTTCTACCCAAATATGCTACCCTAGTGCAGTCAAGCAGGGAAATTTAGAGTACCCTACCCTAGTTTTATGCGTAGATTTCGAAAATGAACGTGGTTTTTTCATTTTCCTCGTTTAAGGCCTGATAAACCCGATTTTTCATGTGTTTCAGAATGGAAAAGTGCACTAAAAGCAATTTCTTGAAAATCAGGTACCCTGGCCTAATTTTATGTGTAGATTTCAAAAATGACCTTAATTTTTACATTCTTCCACTTTTAAGGCCTAATATACCCGATTTTTTACTGAAAATGGCATAAAAAGATGCTATTTAGGCCTTAAACGTGAGAAAATTTAAAAATTAAGGTCATTTTTGAAATTTACACATAAAATTAGGCCAGGGTACCTGATTTTCAAAAAATTGCGTTTTGTGCACTTTTCCATTGTGAAACACATGAAAAATCGGGTTTATCAGGCCTTAAACGTAGGAAAATGAAAAAACCACGTTCATTTTCGAAATCTACGCATAAAACTGGGGTAGGGTACTCTAAATTTCCCTGCTTGACTGCACTAGGGTAGCATATTTGGGTAGAAATGCATCTAAAAAGGCAGATTTTCATCGATTTCTCAGGTTGCCGGATGGTGAGGAGAGTTAACACCACCAGTGCGAAGCTTGGACCCTTGGTGGTGGAATTTGAAAAGGACGTGCATTTGGCTGGCTCTGTGCGTTTTGCACCCAGAAAATAGCCATTTGTCAAAAATCTGAAAAATGGCCATTTTTGGCCATACCCTGATGGGGTAGCGCCGAGACCCCATTGAAAAGATCCAAGAAAGTTGAGGTATACGCATTATCGTACCTTGGCTGGATTCTGTCTATTTGGAATGCCACGGATGCCTGAAGAAGAGAGGTCGAAACCTTGCTAGGCCCGGACACTGCCTCCGCCGGGTCTGACTTAAACCCAAACCCAAACCCAAACCCACACCGGCTGACTAAAACCCAAACCCAAACCCACGCCAACCAAACCCAAACTGTAGCATTATGTCATAAGTGAACACCCATGAAATGGTTACAGGTTATGGAGCATTCATAAATGATGTCATAATGAAACAGGCAAAATTCGGACCAAGCCAGGCTGGCCCAAATCAACCTAACACCCAGCTGAACCCTTACTAATAAGTTGATAATGATTAGGTGATAACCCTTATCAATCATATCAGTGATAAGCCTTATCAGTCATATCAGTGATAAGCTTTATCAGCCTTTCTTATGTGACCAAAGTTGTGAGATAATTTCTGAGTTACACAGCAAAGAAACTCAGAAAAAGACTTGGCTTTTCAGATGAAGCAGTGATAAGCATTATTGATAAGAATTGATATGCCTGAACACTGGTAAGCTACAGGTAAATAAGCATTGCTTTGCAGCTTGCCCATTGTTATCCTACAAAATTGAAAATTGAAATTGCAATAAATATCACACTCATGTGCTTATCAGTAATAAAGAACTTGTGATAAGAAAAAGTCACCCTAGTGATAAGGACCTCTAGCTCCACACATATTTTCTCAGTCAGTGCAAAGTGTGAACAAAGCAGAAAGGAAGAGCAAAATGATAGTTACTGCTGTGATAAGGCTTATCAATGATAAGACTTATCACAAGGGTGACTTTTCTTATCACAAGTTTTTATTACTGATAAGTACATAAGTTGGGTAATTAGTACAATTTCCAAGATAACAATGGGCAATTCTTTTACACCTGTTAGCTTACAAGTGTTCATATCAATTCTTATCAGTGGGGCTTATCACTGCTTCAGCTGAAAAGCCAAGTCTTTTTCTGAGTTTCCTTTCTGTGTAACTCGGAAATTATCTCACAACTTTGGTCACATAAGAAAGGCTGATAAGGCTTATCACTGATATGACTGATAAGGTTTATCACTGATATGATTGATAAGGGTTATCACCTAATCATTATCAACTTATTAGTAAGGGTTCAGCTGGGTATGGGATGGGTTAGGTTGATTAGGGCCAGCCTGGCTTGGCCGAATTTTGCCTGTTTCATTATGACATCATTTATGAATGCTCCATAACCTGTAACCATTTCATGGGTGTTCACTTATGACATAATGCTACAGTTTGGGTTTGGCTGGCGTGGGTTTGGGTTTGGGTTTTAGTCAGCCGGTGTGGGTTTGGGTTTGGGTTTGGGTTTAAGTCGGACCCGCCTCCGCCCGATATTTGGGGGAGTGTCGTCTCCTCTACTTATAGCTCCTTGATTTCAGACAAAACAGCGGCTATCGCCGACTGCCCCGTCTTGTCCGTCAACAAAAATCCACGACTCAAGAACCGAACGAATCCGAGGCCCCGTCCGTGTCCCTCCTCAAGTTTCGATCTTTCCGGTTCGGTTGGTAGCGGGTCCTAGTTTGGTTCCTTCCGGTCCCGCCCGGTGGTTAGGTCCGTTACCGCATCGCATCCGCTCCTTTATCCCTGGTCGGTCGATTCGGGCGTTATTGGATCTTTCTCAATCGCGTACGCGGAATTTCTCAAAATATCCATGGCGTCCATGGCCGCCATCAAGTATTTTGGCAAAATGTATTTTACGTATACAGAAATTGCAATTCATGTAAGCGTATAAGTAAATCGGCAAATTTGAATTTCAGGACGTTCACGTTTCTTTATTAGGCTGGCTGGCTGAAAGAAAAGGAAGGCGAAATCAATGGAAAGATGCCACCGCCATCGCATTTTCCATCGTCGAAGATGAATGCAATCGGTTCTTCACCTCCTGCAATTCCAGGTTTCATGTGGGACGAAAAGAGACAGCGATACTTCAAGCTTTTGTCTGATCACCAAGCCAGATGTATAGAAGGCGGGCGCAGCAGTGCTCTTTTGAAAGAGGAGAAGGTGCGACAGTGCCTTCTGCATGATAAATCACGGGATTTTACCGTTAGGAAGAAGAAAATGGTCATAAATTTGACCAAATTGTTGGCTAGACGCGAATTTTCTGCATTTGTGCAGCCTAACCTGGCGAGAAGGTTGCTTCTATCGAGACATATTGAAGCGTCAGGCAGTCAGCTGTTTGCTCAGCTAGAAAATGCAGAATATTGTCGCCGTTTATGCACAGGTGGAGATGGGAAAATGCTTGTTGGAGCTTGGAAACCTGCACGAAGTCTAAATTCTCTTTCCTTACTCGCTTTTCCGATACCGGAACCAGGAATAAATTACCATAGAAACGCTGAAGAACAGAGCTCACCTTTAGTTTTGATGGATTCCCCGCTAACAGCCGATTTACATATGCGTCCGGCCAATATTTTTAACGTTCCTCACCTGCTGTGCGCTTTGAATTCACCACCATCATGCTATAGTGCAGCTTATGGCGATGTGCAGTTGAGGAAATTGGGATCGACTGATTGCTCGGTTGTGTATCAGCATCAGTGGATGATGAAAGAACTGTGGTCTTGCGCTTGGGATGCACATAAGCATAGGATTGGTCTGGGTTGCGCACACCACGCCGCAATTATGGACCCTGTCACGGAGAAGTGTTGGGATCTGTCTACGGGAAAGAGATGCGTGTTGGCTACTGATTTTTCTCAGGTATGTCTAGAATGTATTGGGATTATATTTGTCAGAGAGAAAAGTGGACCACCCGTTTAAAAGCAAGTACATCGAAACCAATAAGGAGTAAAGGGGAGAAGTTTGTCATATTTCAAAATATATGTAGCTATGGTTACTTTATAAAATCCGTGCTTTTCTCTCAGTGGACCGATTATATGACTGGGCGTATGAAGCCTAGCTAAATACGTACTGTACACGTAAAACTGACAGCAGGAATGTATACTATAATACTAGGTGGGGGAATGAACATCTGTAGCCTTTCCGTGCAAAGCATCACAGCGACCAAGTAGGGTCGTACCTACGGAATCCGTACCTGTGGAATCCGTACAAAAATTCCACACCTACGGAAAACAAATTCCACACCTATGGATTCCACACATACGGATTCCGTAGGTAGGAATTCCATACCTACGGAAAACAAATTCCACACCTACGGAAAACAAATTCCACACCTACGGATTTCACAGGTACGGATTCCGTAGGTAGGAATTCCATACCTACGGAAAACAAATTCCACACCTACGGATTCCACAGGTACGGATTCCACACCTACGGAAGGGTGTTTTGTTGTTTTTATTTTATTCCCTACCTGCGGAATCCGTACCAGTGGAATCCGTAGACCGTAGGTGTGGAATTTGTTTTCCGTAGGCATGTAATTTTTATTCCCTACCTACGGAATCCGTACCTGTGGAATCCATAGGTGTGGAATTTGTTTTCCGTAGGTGTGGCATTTTTATTCTGTAGGTACGGATTCTACAGGTATGGATTCCGTAGGTACGACCCTACTTGGTCGCTGTGATGCTTTGCACGGAAACACTGCAGATGTATATTCCCCCCACCTTATTATAGTATACATTCCTGCTGACAGTAACTGTTTGCCAATTTTCCCTCGTCTTTGCCTAGTTAGGCCTACTACCTTTTTTCTCCCCTAAAATGATGAAACATCATGTTTCTGGGGTTTCTCTTCACTTATTTTCAGAGCGGTGATCTGCTATGCATGGGTTTGCGGGGCGCCAATGTCCTTCTATCAGATTTGCGTCAGCCTCCCCCGCCTAAGTGGGCTCGCTACCAGTTTTATGCAGCATCCATGACGCTTGAGCAGGGATATGTGCACTGGCTGCGTCTGCTAACCACGGGGAATCATATGGTTGCTGCAAGTTTGGATGGCCAGGTATGTGTATTCGCCTTGCTCCATAAGAGGAGGTGCCGTTTTCGTCCTCCTCGCCGATTTTTGAGCTGCAGTTATCACACACGCAAAGCACGCCGAAACAACTGAATACTGAATACCTGTGATGTGGATTGTAGCGACAATGTGTACTGGGTACTGGTATGAAATTGTGTCCTTACAGTTGACATTGTGGGATATTCGAGCAAGGAAAGCGGTTCACAGCTTCAAGGAGCATCATAACACGCATTTACCAGTGTCGTGTGCCTTGGAAGAGGACACGGAATCTTTGCTTTTCGCCGGTATGTACGCGCACTTTTGAACTTGTTCCACACATATGGCATATGATTAGAACGGACGGGGCAATTTGGACCAAAAAACCGCAACGTTGTTTTCCATCATGCGCGTAGTCAAATGGGGGTTTGTAGTTAGACCGGCCAAATTACCCCGCGCACATATCCATTCTGTACTTTTATGTTTAGTAGGAGCAGACGGTACAACTCGCGCTTGGTGCCTCCAAACAGGGGAGTTGATACACCAGCTGCCATCTCCTCTGCTAATACAGGACAACACCAGCCTTCCTCAGTTGGCCTACAGTAGCCAATGGGCTAATCGACCAACTGAACCATCTATCTACCTTTCTATTGGAAGCGAGATTCGCTGTTATCCGCTAAGATTGTGACGGATGAGAAGGTAAGGAAGGGGGTGAGGCATGGTGTTTTGTGAAAATGGGGGTAGCAGGGTAATATGGGGAGAGTTGGGAGGCCTCAAAAAAGGGACATGTTTTTTGTCCAAAATTATCCCGCGTATCCTTGCATATAGACGAAGGATTTGTAGTAGTTTTTTATTGCGTTTCATGACGCCATCTTTCCTGCGGTGTGATATATGGTGTTTGTACATTACTTACATGCATAACGTACATGCGTGCGTGCGTGAGTTATGAGTAGCTCGCAGAGAATGTACCGCGCTATGCTGCTCACGTGTAAGAGGCCACTGACTTTACAGAAATAACCACACTCGTATCGAGTTTACTGCTAGACAAGATGAGGCGTGTAGATTTCGTGTTACCCATAAGGACGTAGCGCGAGACGAACTATCCATCTTTTCTTGCATGTGTTTAGACGCGTGAAAACATTCTCAAACAGACTGTGTTCTCTTAACGTGGCAAGGTACATACGTACATACATACCATCCACAGGTTGAAGAAAGGTGTCTGCTTGCGTATGATTGTCGTGTTATGTAAGTTTTGCGTAGAGTAGATTCACAAAACCGTGGAGGATCCCTGGACGACGCGACATGAATCGTGCGACCTTTTTGCTAACCTATAGGACTGCACTCTGCAGTATCGTGTTACATACAGTACATGCAGCACATCCCTATTCTTTGTCTGAGGAAGCGGCATCTTCAAGGCCAGATGTCTATCAAAATGTTAACGATAGGTTGTCATGTCTTGCCTTCTCTAGTCCCGCACAGGGCGAGAGGGT
Organism: Epsilonema sp. ZAB3_2; assembly: GCA_030247985.1. NCBI lineage: Eukaryota > Metazoa > Nematoda > Chromadorea > Desmodorida > Epsilonematidae > Epsilonema > Epsilonema sp. ZAB3_2. The sequence continues at coordinate 1,365 of JASAMW010004120.1, read as the reverse complement.
AAATTTGTCGTCGAATTTCGGTCGTTTGTTCAAGGCGCAAAAACTGGGCGGAATAATCCCATCTAATTCATTCCTTGTGGCGCCTCATCCAATAAGAATAGATTATTACCACCGCGACGGAAGGAGTGATGATGCCTTGTGAAAAAGGGTAGAGAATACAAACAGCTGCATCTACAAACAACCTACTATATGAGGTTTGTTTGGGGAAAGATAGTTCTTGGTGTAGAATCTGTAAATTCTTCCATGAACTCATATAATTGTTTATGCTCGTGATACGAATAATGATGAGGCGGTGCTAATGGTTGTGGCATATAACGGTTGGGTTGTTCTGGGGGCAGCTGTGCAGGAGTGAGTATGGATAAGTAGAGTACTGTACATGTGTATATACAGGTGGTAGGTACGTACATGTACATGTATAGGTGTGGAATAATTCGTAGATGATTGATGTCGTCTAAAACGATGTACAAATATGAATTAGTCTAATCATGTCATCAACGATTTTAATGTTCAGTGTAGTGCGCTACACACGTGGCAAGTACGGTGAATTCGAAGTACGAGTTTTTGTTTGAGTTTCGAGCTGTCTCAACTTGATCACCCACGCGAAACTTGGTCTTACATGGTCGTGTCACGGTGAATTCAACCAGAGCTGTCCCTTTGCGTGACCACACTCAGGGCGTGGATGCACAGGAGTTCACTTACCACGTGTGTAGCAGCATCCGACCCCACCCCAGCATGTGTTGCAGAGGGAGTGCGTGAGTGTGCACGTGGGTCAGGCGGGCGCCCAGATCGGCAACGCCTGTTGGGAGCTGTACTGTCTCGAAGACACGGCATCGGCGCGGACGGCACGCCTGCCCGCAGAGCGCATTAAGAACTTCGGACGCGCCGACGACTCCTTCAACACTTTCTTCAGTGAATCCGGCAGCGGAAAATACGTCGCCAGGGCCATCAACATCGATCTGGAACCCACCGTACTCGGTACGTACTTGTATGGATATCGCGTACACGACGTTCAGAGGAGCAGCGCAATGTACAGTTGTTGTTGCGACCTGGAAGTTGTGAGTAAGGTTGGTGGTACATATGTATGATTGTATTGCGACGTAGCTGTGTGTTTGCAGACGAGATACGCACCGGATCGTACCGTCGCTTGTACGACACCCTGATCAGCTGATCAATGCTAAAAGAAGATGCGGCCAATAACTTAATGTTAGGTGCGATTACACCATCGCAAAGGAGATCATCGACAGCGTGCTGGAGAAAATACGCAAACAGGTCAGCTCCATCTTCACTGTTCTGAAATTAACGTTATCAGTTTGATAAAGGAGCGTTGTATGGATGCGTACTGTTGTTGTTGGCATGTATGTATGC
>JASAMW010004117.1:0-16460 GCA_030247985.1 Epsilonema sp. ZAB3_2 | reverse complement strand
ACTCTGCTCAGACACTGCAAAGCGCATACGTCGTATATCGCAATGCAATTTGCCACACTACCGTAACCCTCGTAGAATAAATACTAAAGTGCAATATATGCAGCAGCAGCGATCCACTCTCACCTAAACAACTAGACAATCCAGAGGTAATGGTAAACGGTGTGGCAGGGCCTGACGATGACTCTTGATTGGACTGCTCAATGGGCGGCTTGGCGGTTTTCCTCTTCTTCGGCCTTCCTTTCGGCATGTGGCCGGTGCCAGTTAGTGGTGCCAGTAGATTGCCAGGTGAAGCCACTGTTGCTTGCTGCTGCTGCTGTTGCTGTTGCAGAGCGAAGCTGTGGGCGCAGCCTCCCGTTTCGTCACCCATCGCCAGCAGAGGTTCGTAGTGCGCTTGACAGTAGAGCGAACCCTGATCGCCCAGGGCAAAATATTCCCCCGGCTGCAGATTGGAGCTGCAGATGATGCACGTGAAGCATTGAATGTGGTAGACACAGTCTCGAGCTCGCATCACCAGATCTTTGGAGCTGATCGGACGACGACACCGGGAGCAACGCTTGGAAAACTGCCTACAAAAAAGCAAAAGAGCACTAATTATGCTAAGAGCTTACATTGCATTGGTATTTTGGTTCTAGAAATAATGAGACAGAAAGAAAACCTTGAATACCTGTAGTAGTCCTCTCGGCAGAAAACCAATCCTTCTCTGACGTAGCAGGTAAGTTGACTCTCTAATCTGGCAGAACAGAAGCAACACTGCAGACAGTCAACGTGCCAACTTCGCTCTGCCACTCTATTAATCCTGCGTTCTGCCACTGCCAAAAAGTGCCGATCAAATATCGGAAGACCACAGCCGGCGCATGGACCGGAAGGATTCAACGATCCCATCACCATTTGTGATGAAGCAACAGAGCTAGATGCAGTAGGTGTAGTAATAGGCGGAGGAAGCAAAGCAGCAGCTGTTTCTGTTGTGGAAGACCTTGTTTCAAGAGCCGCCGCGTAGCTGCCGGCAGCTGAGTTTACAGAATCGCCATTGGTCACAATTCGAGGCTTTTCATCTTCGCTGGTACCAGAAGGAGAAAAGAACATGACCTCTTCTTCGTCCTCTTTGTCTTTGTCATTAAAAAATGACGATAACAAGGGATCGTAAATTGACATTACAGGAGTAAAAATGGTAACTATGTATCTGATCGTACTTCATGCACCGCGGCGTTATACGCCGTTTCTGCACAATAATTTAAAAGCAACGCACATGCAGAAACGGAGGCGATATTACACTAAACTTTGATGCGGCGCAGGCGTTTAGCAGAAACGGAAGCAAGGATCAGCGGGGATTTCAGCTGCGTACTTAGTGTAGGAGAGGATTGAGGCGGCACCTGGATGGATGGACAACCTCATTCAGGCGCGAAAAACGGATTATTTGTGTGGATTACCATGGGGTATGGCCTGAGCGTACATAGTCCAGCCACCGGATTGTCAAGTTCAACGATTACAGAAAAAGGGAGCGAATGTTTTGAAAACTGCTTTCTCATGAATGAATGATCATGCATGGTACTTCGTCGCAAGCGTGAATAGCATACAAGCATGCATAAATCACAGCATGAACTTTTGTCATGAAGACGCAGACACTGTGACATCCGTTCGAATCAAGCGCACCGTCAGATGGAAGAAGACGAGTGACGGGTGAGGAAGAGGAGAGGACCCTCTTGCACGCCTCTTGATTCTACAGAGCGTCCCGAAGATCAAAGACAGTTGAGGGCCTCTCATTTCACACCTTTTTACACGTCGCTTCTCAAAAGATGAGGTTTGTTTTGTCGAAGCTGAATGGATGGCCTCAAGTCGCTCGCAGTGGGAGGGGTCACGCTCACGCCGAACCATTTATATAATATATCACACGGATCATGTCACCTAATGCGCTCCAGCATCAAAGCTTCATGCTTCATCATGTTAGCTCTGCTTACGCAGGTGTCGGCCGGCAAGCGAGGAATGCTCAGTCAGACACAAAACGAATGAGCACGTGCAAGAACTGATTGGGTACAGTGAAATCATAGTGCGTCCGGTTTTACTCAGAAAATTGTATGTAAGGACCTCAAGTAAAGAGCTTAGTGACTTTGCTCTGATTCATGTAAGAAGCAGTACGCACGCAGCAACAGCGCGACAAAAAGTGAAGAAAAGGCCGCAACATACGCGCACATATCACACATCTCCATCTATCTATCCTATCTACTACTACTTCGCCACATTATTTTATTTGCTTCAATTACATAACGATGGGAGGTCCACATTGGAAACAGAAGGAAGCGAAGATTTATGACCTCAGCGGGCGCGCACGCGTGCCCCACCGATTGGTGTATGGAGAGGATATGCAAGAGCTGCTGTAATGTTTTCCAGAAGGTGTGTAAAGGAGAGATGGGCGGCGAGCGGACCCCCCAACCAGGTGAACGTCTGCTTTTAACTCAGCCTTCTCCCGATTTCCCGCATCCGCACTTCCAGCGGAGCGAAAATTAGCGCGATTAAGACTAAACGGATGCGTTTCCGCCCTGGTTGGAAGCCGGTCTCCTCGCTTGACCTGCTCAACATACACGTCTGTGTACGTATACGTGTATGTACCTTAGGACCCACTTAGTCCGAAGGAAAACAGAAACAAAGGACGAAAAGCTTCATCAGCGACGCGAAAGACTCATCAAAAGCGCAGTGCCACGCACGCTTTTATCAGGTCAATCTGGGATTACGGTATGAGGTACAACATGCCGCGCGCGCGCCGGAGGAGGGGCGAAAGAATAAAAGAAAAAGTCCTGGTTGAAATGAAACAAGCAGAAAAACGCACGTGTCGAAGTATGAAAGGCGCTCCCGGAGGCAGAAGAAGCCAGCGTCGGCTGGTAATGAGCCGCCAAAGGCCCCTGCTTTTCCCCGCCCCGGCAACTCGCTCGTCTTTTGTGTTGTGAACAGGAAGGGAAGAGGAGCCGAGGCTTCTCGCCTTCGCTAATTGGGGCCTCAGCGCCTCGCTTTTCAGCCGTGGCTTGTACGGAAGACAAAGGATACGGTAGCTCTTCGTCTACTTGCTCGACACAGCTCACTGGCCGGATAATATGCGAGTGCGGCGAGCTGTATGGTAAGGTGCAAATTTCGCACGGTTCAAAGAAGCTGCACAGCACAGAGGATGCAGGCAACATGACACCTCCCAGAAGACGGAGAATGTCATCCCACCCAACAGTGTAGGCATACGTAGGTAGGTACATCCATGTTTCTTCTGGCGTTCACCTGGTTCAAAACAAATATGGAAAGCCGCCGCATTGGGGACAGGGTCGGCTTACACACGGCATCCTTTGTTCGCCTGGGATGGATATTGTAGGGATATTTGAAACAGTGCAAATCCACATTTGCTCGTCAGCAAACACCCATATGTACATACATGATCGTGGCCAGGACAGGATGCAATAGAAAACAATGCCATGCCATTTTGATTTGAACATGAGGCGCATGTTTTGTGTTCGCACGTTTTGTGTATGGCACACTGTTGTACAAAATGTCTCCTGTTTCCAGCGTCGAATGTTACATTTACACCATTTTATTACTGTACATCAACATACTGTACTGTACATTCGCCATCCTAGTAAAACGGTAAGCTTCATCCAACGTATCCATAACCTCTCAGTAAAACCAAGGCAAAATAGAAATCGGCAAGCATAGTACAAGTACAATGGAACTGGAACTGAGAAACTGCAGAAGCCGGCTCCTAAGCATGTCGAGTACTATGCTTTCTGTACACCATATCATGCGAACTGACTGATCTCACACACTCTGCGATCGTCATGCCAATTCATAGCGGATGATCTACTGTCTCCTGGTTAGTGCGGCAATACCAGCAATCGCCAACCCGCCAATAAGCGATATGCCTCCGACTAAAATCGCAGCTCCCATCAGACCTTCTGCAACACAACAAACAGCGCTGCCGTTACGTAACGCGTATGTAGTAGGCCTACGTACTTACAATATGTACCTTTAGTGACTATTCTGATACGAATACAGTTCGTTTTGGTTCAATAAAATAAGTAAGATACATACTAGCAGAGTGCATACTGATCATGTGGACAAAGCGCCCTCCACTCTAATGAGTCGCGCTTTGGCCCCCATACGGGAAAGAAAGACAGGGCGCGCGCCTCTTCAAAACTTAGGAATTACGATTATTCGCTATGGAACGACGCAGGCGCAGACGCAGACTTCCTTTCTCGGCGCTTCGAGGCCGAACCACGACTCTCTACTCTGGATCCAGTGTTGTATTAGTGCGGGGCGCTTTACCAGCCGTGCGCACTGTGCAACTTAAAGCTAGTAGTACCTCGTTTCATGCGTGCGTTGATCAGTTCTTTAAGATGTAGTGCTTGCTGGTTCTTGTCTTCGTGCACCAGCAACGTGTTCAAGTACTTCAACGCAGTATCAAACTCCTGCAATGATCGAACAATACAGTAGCGTGCGTACAGTGCACCTACTGTAGCAATCCATTCGGAATAAATAAAGGAAAATATGTTGTAGGTTGCATAAATCAAGTCAAGTACAGTAGGTAGACGCCATGTACATACACTGTACTTTCAATCTTGTGTGAGCCACAGCCAAATAAAACAGATAATCTCGTTTGGCGGTGACATCATCGTCTTGAGATTGAAGCAAATCTGCAACATGAGGTATTGATAGTACCAAGAGCCTCTTGATAGTACCAGGAGTAATATAAAAGGGGGAGTGACAAACGGCCGCTTCCATACAAACGGCTGATTTTCACACGCAAAGTTCGAAGCATTCCAGCAGTCGTAGAGAAATAAAACTGGCACCATTGAATGCACCGATTCTTCTTCTTTCCAATGGTGTCAGCTTCATTGAGGTCCGAGGACTCCTTCCATTTTATTTTTTGCGGGAAGTAGAGGGTACTTTTGAACCTCAATTTTTTTTCGGGGAATGCTCTGGACGGGTATCGCCAGATCTGGCGATGATCGCCAGATCTGGCGATCACGCTGCTTTCGCAAACCAGCCAGCCTGGCGATCCTCACAGCGTGCTCGCCATATCTAGCGATACTGATCGCCAGATCTGGCGATGATCCTGGCGATCACGCTCACCAGGTATCATGTATCGCCAGATCTGGCGATGATCGCTAGATCTGGCGAGCACGCTGTGAGGATCGCCAGATCTGGCGATCATCGCCAGATCTGGCGATACACGCTGGCTGGTTTGCGAAAGCAGCGTGATCGCCAGGATCATCGCCAGATCTGGCGATACCCGTCCAGAGCATTCCCCGAGAAAAAATTGAGGTTCAAAAGTACCCTCTACTTCCCGCAAAAAATAAAATGGAAGGAGTCCTCGGACCTCAATGAAGCTGACACCATTGGAAAGAAGAAGAATCGGCGCATTCAATGGTGCCAGTTTTATTTCTCTACGACCGCTGGAATGCTTCGAACTTTGCGTGTGAAAATCAGCCGTTTGTATGGAAGCGGCCGTTTGTCACTCCCCCTTTTATATTACTCCTGATAGTACCAAGAACCATTACCATAATACCTCAGGCAGGACTACCACAGATGTGACCCTGCACGGCGTGGTGAGCATCTTCGGTGGAGAGTAAACGTCACTAACTATTCTGTACAGGCTTACCCTTCAGCAGTGTGATGCCTAGTCGTACTTGCTCATCGTTTGGACTGCGAATGAGGCAATGCGCATAGTTGAAAGCCGCCACTGAGCTCGGATCACCACGCTGCACTTGCTCAGTGTATATCTTCTCAAACTTCTAGAAATAAATTTAACTGGTACCGAAACCCAGCTTAGCCTGCGGCAGTCTTGTGTATGCCTCACGGCCGGCGCTGCGGCAGTTAACGTACTCCGATAATCATACCTGCTAGTTGCTACATGTACATGGCCGCGAAGGCTGCGCATCCGCAGAGTACAAGAGTGCGTGCAGAACCGGTGGGTGGCCCCGCGGCGCATGCATAACTATCGGTTAACCCCCTCCATAATAGCAGGTAAGCGCCTGGCCGCATACACCCCTTGCGGCTACGGTCATGGCCACTCTTTTGGCGGCAGCCACTCCACGGCTATGGGCGGCCACGGTTGCAGGGGTGTATTCGCCAGGCAGCCATCTGAGATTATGGAGGGGGTTAATGAATATTATTTAATAAAAAGATGGCCAGAGCGCTCTGCACACATGCTCACAGGGACTCTAATAGTGCGTAAACACGTGACGAATTCATTGTTGTTTTTTGAAGCATCGGGACAACGGTGATTTCACCGTGACTTACAACTCGCGATGATATAAAATATTCACGTTTGAAATTGCGAGATAACTCGAAACTCGTCGAAGTTCAGAATTTACTCGCCACACGTGTATAGCACACTACTGCCACAGGGAATTTGTACCTTCAAGTCCGACATCGGCACCACCTCATCCACAATTTCGCTAATATCCATCATGATCCACCGCTTGACGACAACATTGGAACAGTAAACTTTAGAAAAAGCAAACATTGAGACAATATACTGAGCGGCATAAAAACCACTGACTGCAAGAAATACGTAGCCGACACTTTGCCAAATGCTTTATCTCTGCTTCACATAATTCCCAGCAACACCGGACTATATGTACATGGATTATCTCAACAAAGACTCTAAACGCAAGGCGTATCAAAAGAATATTATCACTGTACCAATGGATAACAACAGCTGGCGTATCCGTTTCATGCTCTTATCACCTGGCATGCTTGGCTACCATTCACTATGTTAATAAGTAAAGTGAAGCGACCACTCCTATAGCATATTCGACCTACATCATAATGTATGTATGTTTTGATCGGCTATACACGAGGCAGTACCACAGTAAAAGTATCAAAGGGGACGTCACAAAATAGTATGACAGATTACTATCCAGATGTCCAGGTAGCTAAAATAGACTAATTGTAATTGAAAAAGGGACACAGAGCACAGCAAAGGAAGAACGCTCTAGGTTGCACAAGTAAACTTACCGATGACTTCAATTACATTTCATAAAGAACAACAATAATAAGGCAAATGCTAGCAATAGAAAGGATAAGGGAATGGCAGACTAACTACATTGAAGGAAACGCACAATATTGCACATGAAGTAGTACAAAACAGACACACTGACAACGCTAGCCAGTCAGATCTCATGCAATATTTGTATGCGTATGTACAAATTACAATATGCGCACCATTATTGGGGAAAAGTGCTAACTCGAATATACGTACGTACAGTGCCTACTGTCTCTTGACTTGCTACCGTGTGAAGCGAACCATTCCAAGAAACACGCATAAGAAAAATACCCAACTCTATTGCGCCGCGTGTACCTACCAAATCGAAAGCAAGTCGCACTTCTGTCGACAGTACAGAACGAGGTTTCTCATAGCTAGCTAGCACTGCACACATTTCCCGCTTTCACTGTAAAAACATAATAGGCAGTGCAGCACTCAACGATGATTACTATCCGAAGCTTCGATTCAAACTCTACGGCCTATTATGCAGTTCGTAGCGTAGGCCTGCTTACACTTACTCGTCCTTTCTTACGCTACTGCAAGCTATACATACCATAATAGTCCGTCCAGCGAGAGTTAGTCTCTGGGCCATTGTCCGTGCTGTAAAAAAACGCACTCACGAATTTTACACCGCGTTCCATGTATTCCTACTCAACGGGAGTACGTACAAATTGCGCAGCGCGGGCGACGGCTCGAAGACAGCTCTCGCTGGACGGAATATAAGAAAGAGAACTCCTACTTCGTCCGGTCAAGTAGAAGCGGAGAGTGCGGCTTCGGCGGCGGCGTTCACATCCCACGCGTTCCTCTCGAGCAGTCTCCTGGCCGCCTGTCGATCCTCCACCAAGCCCATATCCACCAGCTTCTCCTGCTTCAACTCCTTCACCGTCGCCTCCGCATTCATAGCGCATCTCTTCAGCAAGACGGCGATGCGATCCACGCTCGCGAACGCCGCTCCCTTCCTCACAGCCGCCACCAGATCCGCCGGCGGACGGGCGCTCAACGGATCGAACAGATCCAACACCGTCACATCCGGCACGCTCCGAGTCCTGTTCGCCTCCTGCAGCACACCACTGCCTACCGAGCCCGCAGCAGCAGCCCCGACCGGCGTAGGCACCAATTGAGTACCCGGCGGTGTCACCGTTCTACTGGGAATGGGAATGGAGCCCGTGGTGAGGAAGCTGGGGCTGGGGTGAGGAGGAGGAGAGACGCTCTGCTTCATCCAGGCGGCGTTCAGGAGGCTGGGATCGTACACGCTTCCGCTCTGATTCCCCGTGCTTCTCATGTAGGAGGCAGGAGGAGGAAGGGAGGCGGAAGTGATCGAGGGGGTCGCTACGGGCCGCTGAACGCTGGAATTGAACTGCTGCGCCTGCTGCTGCAGTAGCTGTGGACGCTGGGTTGCGGCGGAAGGCCAGTAGGCTCTTCGCTGATCTGCCTCTCCTTGGGCTGTTGGAGGCGAGGAGGCCAGGGATGTCGTAACAGCAGAAGCAGCGGCGACGCTGGTTGAAGGGCGAGTTACTACTGCAAGCAGGCATAAAAGGCTGTGCGCTTTGAACAATCAAGGCAGACATAGTAAGTAAGCAGATATGGGCACGGTATAGTCAGAATGGGATGTATTTCTGGAATACCATATAGCCAAAATACTGGGAAGCGAGCCGCGGAGTGTTGTTTGAGAAAGGTGGACTACACACAATGCAATGCAATGCCAGTTTTATCATACCGGAAGTTTGTTGCTGACTAGCTGGAACAGGGACGGCGGCGGCGATATGCGAAGCAGCCGAGTTGAAAGACGTGACTGCCGTAGCAATAGGAGGAGGAGGAGGAGGAGAAGAAAGAATAGGACCAGTCGAAGTCGTCGTGGAGTTTGCTGTCGTACCCTGTTGCATCATCAATGGGGAAGCTCCTATCACTGCCGGCTTTGGCGTAGCGCCACCTGCGGCCGTGCTTGTGGGCCCAGCTGACCTCTCTGTGCTTGTAGTGCTGCTTTCTGTAGCAGGTAGCCTGGCCATAGGCGGGGCTGACTGTGGTGAAAGCGACAGAGCCGCGGGTGGAGTAAGAGAGGAAGCGGACGTTTCTCGCTCTTCCGCTGCTTGCGCTGTGCGATACATGTCGCGATAACTCCGCCGAGTCGCCAACTGCTTCACGGCCGACGGAACCTGTAGCACAACAAACTAGCCATCACTTATGCACGTACTGTGTACATACATACGCTACAATACGTACAGTAAATTGGTTGTATGAGCATGCATGAGAACAGTGCGTTGTACGTACGTACGTGTACGTTACATATAGGCATAACATGCTTCGCTTTTCTCAATGAGAAATTTCAGAAAGAAACAGGTTATTCGCGTCTTTTTTACAGCAGTTTAGTATATACAGGGTGTTTCATAATATACTCTCCGGATGTTTGTGTCTCTATCTCCACAACGGGGTGTCATTTTCAAATGCGGTCTTTTGCAATCAGTAGCCAAGGCTTCAACGTTTACATATGCAAAATTTCAACTTTTTAGGCCAACAGGAAGCAGCTCAAAACAACTCAGAAAGGTTGACCTCAGATATCGAGGATTTTCCTAATATTGAACCACAATAAAGAGCATATTCTACCATCCAAAAGCTAATACGTTTTCAAATCCTGTTCAATATCCCATGTAGACAAGGAAAAACCCAATCTACTGCGTCATTGTGAAGAAAATTGAAAAAATCATCCGTGGAGTACTAACTTCGGCCTTAGCCCGGGTTTTTTCCCCCCATAGTGAATAAAACGTAAATTTTTGGGTCCGAAAGTTTGAGCTTTCATAACTTCCTCGGTAGAAGGACTACAGGGCTAAAATTTTGCCTGCACAATTGTAGAAGCCTTAGCTACCAAATGTAAAAGAGCGCACTAAAATCGAACGCTCGGTTGATGAATGAGAGCAGCAAACATCCGGAGAGTTTATTATGAAACACCCTATACTGTCGACAGTACGTACACACATTGCATAACACCGCGATAAAATCACAGCGTTTACCTCAAAAGGATCCGGCTCTTCCTTCAGCTGCTGAACTCTAGGCGGAGTCGTAACGATAGGCGGCGGTACCCTGGTTTGTTGTTCCACCTGTTGTCTCCATGCCTCAGTAGAGCTGGTGGGCTTCTCTTCTCTTCTCATCGCTGTCCCTGCCGCTGTCGCCCTAATCTCTTGCTCAATTCCATTCTGATTTGGCCAAGCCAAAGTTGCTGCAGGGTCTCCTGCATCACTCCTCCCTCCTTCCTTCCTCGGCGTGTGGTCGTACAGGGCCTCATTGGCAGGGACGTCGGAGTAGTACTGATTGCGTGGGGTTGGCGCCAGGGTGTCTTCGTCGTCGAAGGGGGCGAAAGGGTCGTAGGGGTCGTCTCCTGCGCTGCGCCCTCCGCCCAGTCCTTCCTGGCCGATGGTGCGAGGCAGCGGAAGGCTTCTTCTGTCTCCGGGCTTTCCGTAGGCGCCGCCCTGCTCCAGCGAAAGGTCCAGCAGGGGCATGGGATTGCGCAGGTAGATGTCGTCGATGCAGTCCGGCTGTCCCCAGCTCTCGCCGCCTCGCGCGTCCCCGTGTCCCGTGTGCACGAAGGAGCCCATCACCGGACGACTGATATCCCGTCGGCCGCCCGGCAGAGCCACGTCGCGGCGCTTGAACGCGCCGAATTTCCGCGTCCGCACGCACTGCCCGAACCACTTGTAGTTGTCAGCGCTGGAAGACACAGAATACAGACACATACGTAGTGCACAGGGGTAATTCGGGCAAGGAGAAATTCGGGTAAGGCGAACTGTAGGTACTACCTTCAGCTATGTATGTGACACATGGAGTTACATGGATTATTTTGATAGCACATGACACTGATTTCCAATAGTTAAACATTAGGTTAGCTAAGTGACCCGAATTACCCCGCAGCACTACTACACATATCATAGGCTGCTTGCGTAGAACAAGCTCTACCTTCCTTCTATCACGATGATTCGATCTCCTACGGACATTTCCAAACATCCAGAACCACCGCCTTGCGCCACTTTACACTCAGCCTCCATCAGAAGAAGCTAAAAGCAGCAACACTTATCCTCTATGTGACAGTTCGGAACAAAGAAAAGGAGCAGTAAAAAGAATAGTGAAACAGAAGCGACCTCTTTGAGTCTATCCTTGAGCAAAGCGAAGCTCGGTCGTCGTTCCGGCTCTTCCTCCCAACACCAGAGCATAAAATTATGGTAGATATGAGGCGGACAGTAGACAGGCATCGCCAGTCGCTCACCCGCCTGGATCTTTTGCAAAATCTAAACACAACAGAGTAACAGACGTCAACCTTGTCGCAAAAGCAAGCAGGAACACGTACATTAATACGTCTGCACGCGCGCTGAACGTACATACATGCATGCATGAATGTACACAACCATTTCATACACAAACACGTACTAAAGAAATGTGCAACAATCAGTCCGTCCGCTTATGCTTACCTCTGATCCCCTGTAGTCGAACCAAGGTTCTTCTGCGTAGGAGAAGATTTCCCAGAGTGTAACACCGAAAGACCACACGTCACTGGAGTGAGAAAACTGACGACGCTTCAGCGACTCCGGAGCACTCCTGTGTACATGCATGGTGGGTACAGTGACACAGTGGAAGGTTTCACATGTTGTATACATACAGTATCCACACAAATGGATGCAGCAGTTAGTTACACAGTTCTTCAGTACCTTGCTTACCATGCAATGGGCACCTTCTTGTGTCCGGTCATTATGTAGTGATTATCATGATCGGGTAATGCTCTCGTTAAACCGAAGTCACCAATTTTTACACGCTGAAAAAAACATGATTCACGTTGTACGTAGTTCGATAAGTACTCAAATCAAACGCCATTGGAGAGAAACAGAGTATATGTAGTGGCAGAGAAACAAAGTGTATGTACCTTTTCGTCGGCGGTAAGCAGTACATTTCTGGTGGCTAAATCGCGATGAATGAAGCGTTTCGTCTCCAGATATGCCATACCCCTGGCGATCTGCACTGAAAACTCCAACAACTGAGTCACCAGAAGAACCGGAAGCCTCGAATCTCGTAATCGATCCAACAACGCTCCTCCATCACACAATTCCACAACCTACAACACACCACTTCCCTTCTTAGCCAACAGCTAGCTGCTGCATTGCATTTTGCATCGTGCTTTCATGTTCAGAGAGAAAAGCAGGGAATGAAGTATGTGTCAAAGATAGGTAAGTATCAGCCAGCGCGTTGTATCATACCTTCGAGCTGGAGTAAGCACTGCTGTACAATAACAACTACACAACCTGTGTTCTCCATGTAAATGATTCACACTAGTGCACGCATACTGTACATACGTATGTACACATACCATCATGACGGGCTTGGAGAAGACCAAGCCAAATAAGCGAACGAGATTCGAATGTTTCAGATGATGCATATTCTCCACCTCCATCTGCAACTCCTCGCTAAACATGTTGGTGTCTTTGAGGGACTTCACAGCCACAGGCATCTTCTTGCCCGAAGGCAGCTGCTCCCATACAGCCCGATAAACCACAGCGAAACTGCCCTCTCCCAGTTTAGCGCCCATCTTCAGCTGCTCCTTAGGAATGAGACAAGTGATAGAAGACGCCCCAGCCCCACTAGCAGCAGCCATATTCGGCGAAGCATGCACTGCATTGGGAGGAAGATAGCGAGAATTGCTTTCAGAGGCCGTATTTTGATGATGGCGCTCTTTTCGCTCGCTCGTTTTCTGCCGTCCGGAGGCGGTTCCGGAGCGACGGAAAAGCGAGAATTTTCCAGTGCCGCTTCGCGCCCGTCGCTTTTCGTCGATGGCGGCGCGAAGGCGACGAATGGCAGGGATGGATAGGCCGGCCCAGGAGCGCAGCTCGGCGTCCGCCACGTCATCGAAATGCTCCAGTCGCGTCAGCTGCAGCTCGTCGCACAGCTTCGCCTGGAAACTGATGAGATCCGCGTCGCGTAAAGCATCCAAAAGAGACTCCTCCGGACGCAGAAGCGTCGTCGACGGCCTACCACCACTGCGGCTCGGAGATCCTCCTCCACTCATAGTCGCCATCATAACTGCTGCTACTTGCTACTTATCGGAGTCGCTCGACAACACGCGGACACCAATCCATTATCCGCCTGTTTCTTCTTCATTTCACGCCCTCTTCCTGGCTTTCTCTTCCTTCTTGTTCCTATCTTCCCTTCCGTATTCCGTTCCGTCCCGTCCCGTCCGTTTCTTCTCTGTTCTGCGTTGCGTGTCCGTTCCGCGGAACGGCAATCCCTATTTTCGCTGCGGAATACCGTATGAATGTTACTAAAATAATCTCAAAATCCACACCCGTCCCACCCTCGCATTCAGCCGTTAGGTGTGATGGGTCCCGTAACGAATGCGTCTAAAGATTACGGTAACGACGAAGCGCGCAGCGAGCAGAAGAAGAAACGAAGAAAAGAAGAAACAAAAAAGCTGCGCGCTTCGTCGTTACCGTACCCTTTAGGCGCATTCGTTGCGGGACGAGGAAGGAAGGGAAGATAGGAAACAGGGAGGAAGAGAAAGCAGGAAGAGGGCGTGAAATGAAAAAGGGGATGTGGATTGGCGTCCGGTGTTGTCAAGACACTGCCCATGATGGCGAGTCACGAGCTATGATGGCGACTCAGTGGAAAGGAGGATCTCCGAGCGCAGAGTGGAACTGCGGAGATCGATGCTTTACGGACGCGAATCTCATCGTTTCCAGGCGAAGCTGTGCGAGAGCTGCAGCTGGGCGCCGACTGGAGCGTTTTTCAATGACGTGGCGGATAAGGCCGGCCTGGTCCCCCTCGTCGCGTTCGCGCCGCCATGGTGGAGAAAAAGCAGCACTGGAATTCTCGCTTTTCCGTGCCGCTCCCAGACCGCCTCCGGAGCGCAGAAAACAGCGGCGGAGAGCGCCCGAAATCTGAAGGAATTCTCGGTGTAATGCGGCGCATGTTTCGCCGAACGCTGCTGCTCCGCGGGGCTGGGGCGTCTTATCACTTGTCTCTGCTCCTAAGGAGCAGCTGAAGATGGGGCGTGGGAAAGAGCAGTTTTCGCTGTGGTTATGGGGCGGTGTTATGGGAGCAGCTGCTTTCCGGCGAGGTGCCTGTGGGTCTCGAACTGCCTCCGAAGGCGCCAAGCGCAGCGAGGAGTTGCAGATGGAAGGTGCATCCATCTGGAAAAACATCGATCTCCATTATTTGGCTTGGCTGTCTCCAGCCCGTCATGATGGTATGTGTACATATGTAGTGTGATCATTTACATGGAGAACGGCCAGGATGTGTAGTTGTTATTGTACAGTCACAGTACTTCCAGCTCGAAGGTATGATCCGACGCGCTGGTGAGTACTTACCTATCTTTGAGAACACATCTTCATTCCCTGCTTTTCTCTGAACATGAAAGCACGATGCAAAATCAATGCGCGTGGTGTTTGCGTAGGAGTGTTGTAGTTGTGGACTGTGTGATAGAAGAGCGTTGTTGGATCGATTACGAATTCGAGCTTCGGTTCTTCTAGGTAGACTCAGTTGTTGGAGTTTTCATATGCACCAGGGGTATGCTAAAAAACAAAACACTTCCAAAATTCGATCGCGATTTGCCGCCAGAATACTGCTACCGGCACAACGAAAAAGGGTACATACACTTGTTCTATTGCCACTATTCTGCTATACTCTCTCCAATGGCATTTGATTTGGGTACATCGAACTACGTACAAAGTTTTCAGCGTGTAAAAATCCATCATTCGGTTTAAAGACATACCCAAAGTGCATAATAATCACTACATAATACCCGGACACAAGAAAGGTGCCCATTGCATGGTAGCAAAGTACTGTTTGTGCCTGACTGACTGCTCAGTCCATTCCTATTATGTATTGCGACAGTGTGAAACTTCCACCTCACTGTACCCACCATGCATGTACACAGGGAGTGCTCCGGGAGTCGGCTAGGGAAGCGTCGTCGGCTTCTCACTGCAGTGATATGGCCTCTCGGTGTTACACTCTGGGAAATCTTCTCCTACGCAAAAGAACCTTGGCAATTCCGACTACAGGAAATTCGGAGGTAACTAACGGACGGACTGATTGTTGCACGTTCTTTAGTACTCGCTGTTTGTTATATGAATGATATATACATTCATGCATGCATGTACATTCCGCTACGCACGTGCATGTACGTGTTCCTATATTTTTGCAAAAGCAAGTTGACATTTGTTATTCTGTTGTGTTTAGATTTTCAAAAAAATCCCAGGCAGGTGGAGTGCAATACCTGTCTGTCCACCTAGTATATCTACCATAATTTATGCTCAAAATATTTTTTTTTTTTTTTTTTTTTCGTTTACTCTAATAGAATCTAGAAAGGTAGTCTCGCTCACTATATTTATTTACTCTAATGTTCTGCCAAAATATATTTTTTTTTCGTTCTGCCAAGTATATTTATTTACTCTAATGGAATAAAATCCAAATATATTTTTTGAAAATGTCCGTCAATCTATCATAAAATAGTCAATCTATCAATCTATTTTTTTTTCGTTTTTTTTTCGTTTATTCACCTAGCTAAGAGTATATTTAACTATTGGAAATCCGTGTCATGTGCTATCAAAAATAATCCATGTAACTCTCATGTGTCACCCTGCCGTAGCTGAAGGTAGTAGCTGACAGTTCGCCTTACCAGAATTATCTTTGCCCGAATTACCCCTGTGCCCTACCGTCATGTGTCTGTATTCTGTGTACTTCAAGCGCTGACAACTACAAGTGGTTCGGGCAGTGCGCTCCCGGACGCCGAAACTCGGCGCGTTCAAGCGCCGCGACGTGGCTCTGCCGGGCGGCCGACGGGATATTGGTGGTCCGGTGATGGGCTCCTTCGTGCACACGGGAACACGGGGACGCGCGAGGCGGCGAGAGCTGGGGACAGCCGGACTGCATCGACGACATCTACCTGCGCAATCCCGCATGCCCCTGCTGGACCTTTCGCTGGAGCAGGGCGGCGCCTACGGAAAGCCCGGGAGACAGAAGAAGCCTTCCGGCTGCCTCGCACCATCGGCCAGGAAGGACTGGGCGGAGGGCGCAGCGCAGGAGACGGCCCTACGACCCCCTTCGCCCCCTTCGACGAGCAAAGACGCCCTGGCACCAACCCCGACGCAAATCGAGTCTGACTCCGACGTCCCTGCCAATGAGGCCATGTACGACCTCACGCCGAGGAAGGAAGGAGGGAGGAGTGATGGAGGAGCTGCAGCAACTTCGGCTTGGCCTAATCAGAATGGAATTGAGCAAGAGATTAGGGCGCCTGCTGCAGGGACAGCGATGAGAAGAGAAGAGAAGCCCAGCAGCTCTACTGAGGCGTGGAGACAACAGGTAGAACGGCAAACCAGGGTACCGCCGCCTATCGTTACGACTCCGCCTAGAGTGCAGCAGCTGAAGGAAGAGCCGGATCCTTTTGAGGTAAACGCTGTGATTTTATCGCGGT